>WTXF01000294.1:0-27367 GCA_022496215.1 Russula brevipes
TCTCACGTTTCACTTACCCCTGTCCTTGATCCCTTCTCACCTCAGTTCGTATCATTCAGGCTCTGACCTGTACTTAATACCTTGATCCCCTCGTCTCAGTTCGTATCATTCGGGCACTGACCCGTAGTCTCACGTGTTTCAGATGTGTTTCATACTTACAGCATTCAGGCCCTGACCTGTGCTCTATACGACCGCATCTATTTATATGTGTTACTATACTAACACAGGCTTACCTAGCATGTACGGTACAGCCCCTAGAACTAGTATAAGTACTACTCTGTATTTACCGGAGACTCTCCAGTTAGAGTCTCCTGTCTTCCTTGACAATTGACTTGTGTTCTATCCCTCCTTCCCTCTTCCCTTTCTACGCGACTCTGAGCCACGCATTGGCCAGCTTTGGGAATCACGTCTAACTCATCCCTACTCTTCAAGTTACATCTCCACGTTGAACGGATCTTCATCCGCGGTCGAATCCTCCTTCTAGGCAAGAAGCGAGCGTTCTATATCAAAGACAAGACAGGGTCGGTCAGACCCGTATCAGACTATCGGCTTCTTAGTGAGGCAGCACGCGACTACGACCAAGCGAGTACTAGTGCACCACTGGCGGTGACAGCAGGCATCTCTAGCGACTCTAGTTCGGCGTCTGAATCAAGCGTCAGTGGCGGGTCTGCATCAGAAGATGGGAAGAAGTTGCGGAACAGGTGTTCTGCCTGGCGCGTTCGTCGCCCACACACCAAAGTCGTCGCCGTCACCGCCACTTGTAGGTGGACGAGCGGCGCACACGGTCGAGGGGTCGGATCGGTGGGGGAACGGACGGCATCGGGTTGTCGTCGTTCTTTTCAGGGGGCCTGAGTGGTGGAGGCGCATTTGTCGCCCACGCACCAAAGTCGTCGCCGTCGCCGCCACCACCGCCGCCACTCATAGGTGGACAGGCGGCGCGTGCGGTCGAGGGGTTGGATCGGTGGGGGAACGGACGACATCGGGTCATTGTCATCTTTTTCAGGGGGCCAGAGTGTTGGAGGCGCGTTCATCGCCCACACACCGAAGTCGTCACTGTCGCCGTTACCACCGCCGCCACTCTAGGTGGACGGGTGGTGAGTGCGGTCAAGGGGTCGGGTCTGTGGGGAAACGGACGGCATGGGGTCATCCTTAGGGAATAACACAGGTACAGGTTTACCTGCAGGTTTTGGGTCACAGGTCATGCAGGTACAGGTCACGGTGTCCAAATTTGGAAACCACGTGGGTACCGTGACCCGTACCGCAGTTTCGCAGGTTTTCACGGTATTTGGCGCCTTACAGCGACTTTTTTTCCTTGGCTCGACCACCCGCCGTATCCCAGCCTTGTCGACCACCCACATCCTCACCATCTTGTTGTCTCCACACACATGTGGCACTTGCATCATGCGCGCCAGCCGTTGACGTCCTTTGGGCTCATCGTCCTCGTGTGCAGTGCCCCAGTCGGACACCCCCCTCAAGACCCTCGTCTCCCGAGCCCCAACACCCGCACTTGAAAAAGACAAGGACGACCCCATGCCGTCCGTTCCCCTGCACCTATCCGACCCCTCGACCGCGCGCGCCGCCCGTCCACCTATGAGTACCTATGAGTGGCAGCGGTGGTGGCGGCGACGGTGACGACTTTGGTGCGTGGGCGACGAATGCGCCTCCACCACTTGGGCCCCCTGAAAAGGATGAGGACAAGCATGCCGGACGTTCCCCACACCGATCCGAACCCTCGACCACGTGCGCCGCCCGTCCACCTACGAGTGGCGTCGGTGGTGCCGGCGAAGGCGACAACTTTGGTGCGTGGACGACGAACGTGCATGCCATCCGTTCCCCCCCACCGATCTGACCCCTCGACCGCGCACGCCGCCCGTCCACCTACAAGTGGCGGCGGTAGTGGCGGCGAAGGCGATGACGTTGGTGCGTGGGTGACGAACGCACATGCTGTCCGTTCCCCCCACTGATCCGACCCCTCGACCGCATGCTGCCCATCCACCTGCGAGTGGCGTCGGTGGTGCCGGCGAAGGCGACGACGTTGGTGTGTGGGCGACGAACGTGCATGCTGTCCGTTCCCCCCGCCGATCCGACCCCTCAACCACGCGCCGCCTGTCCACCTACGAGTGGCATCGGTGGTGCCGGCGAAGGTGACAACATTGGTACATGGGCAACAAACGCGCATGCCGTCCATTCCCCCCCACCGATCCGACCCCTCGACCGCGCACTGCCTGTCCACCTATGAGTGGCGTCGGTGGTGCTGGCAAAGGTGACGACGTTGGTGTGTGGGCGACGAACGCGCATGCTGTCCGTTCCCCCCACCAATCTGACCCCTCGACCGCGCGCCGCCCCCGGCACCCCTCAAGATCCCATACTTGCAAGACTGCCGCTTCCCACATGCCTCAAGCCCCCGACTTCAAAACAACAAACCCGATGTAGTTAGTGCAATCAGGTGTAAGGGGAAAAAGAGAACGTGTGATGAGACTTCGAGTGATGAAGAGACATAGATACATTTGTATTCGAAAAATAGTTACTTCTTTTTACATATCAGGTTCTGTTGGTTGTATACCTGCAGGTCTGTGCCACGGTACTAGTACCGTGGTGTTTTTATATGTACCGTTTTCAATACCTGGATTATAAACACCATACCTGTGGCAGGTACGGTGTTACAGGTGCGGGTACGGTGTGACACAAAGTCACCCACGGTGTGACCCGTGTTACACCCTAGTCATCCTCATCTTTTTCAGGTGCAGGTGTTGGGGCTCGGGAGACGAGGGGGCTGTCTGACTGGGGCACTGCGTGGGAGGAAGATGGATCGAGTTGTTCGAGATGATTCGTGGTGCTAAGGTAGTTATGAATCAGCACCGGATAGCCAGCTATAGTGAGGAGAACGTACCCTCTGTGTTTGTGAGCAGGGCCACAGCAAGGTGGGGCGGGGTGTGGGCAACTGTGGCAGGGCTTGGGCAACCGCGGCGGGGCTTGGGCAACTGTGGCGAGGCTTGGGCGATCGAGGCGAGGTGTGGGCGGTTGGGGCAGGGCAGGGCGGGGTGGGACGTGGGCGCAAAGAGAATGCAGCAGGGGTTGTGGGGGTCGAGGTTGAACATTGAACATTGAATATTGAGCATTGAGGAGGTCCTTTTGAGGTGGCAGGTGTGCCTCTGGATAACAGAGTTCTGGCTGGACACACAGCCAAACTTGTCTGGGTGAGGTGTAGAAACTGGAGCGCGCGAAGCAGAACGCGCAGATCTCAGACCCCCAGTCAAATAAGATGTCTGAGACACTTGTACATACTTTATGGACAGAACCTACAGTGGTCACTCACTTGACAGCAATCTATTTTAGCACTGAACCTAGTATACATCTCTTATATACAGTAGATAGTTTGCCTTGGTAATAACAATTCCTTCTGTGTGTTTCTCAGTTTCCTACACCTGAGGTCATTGCCGCGTCCGGGAGTTCAGTCAGGTCCTTCATGTGTTTCTACAGGTTATGGGCCCTGCGCTGCCCTTCTGAACTTTCCTAGAGAATACACTGTCATTACTGGAATCAACATCATGTCTGCCACTATCGAGACCCTCCCTGCGACGATTCCCCAACTCTCTCCTAATGGCTCCAACTGGGCCATCTTCCTCACGCGCTTTTGACAGGCCATGCAGGCCACCCGCTGATGGGGGCACTTCGAAGGGACGAAGCTGCGCCCTACTCCGAAGAACAGCACGAAGCCGACGGAGGAAGAGGCAGCGGCCATGGAGCGATGGGATCACGAGGATCTCGTCGCTGCCTTCCTGCTCACCCAATGCCTCCCAGACACAGCTGCAATGCACCTGGAGCAGTTCCCCACTGCTCAGGGGCGCTGGAGTATACTCGCCCAGGAGTACATGGCCAAGAGCGCGTACGCGCAGAACGACCTGGAGGACACGTTCCTCGAGATGTGATGTCCCCGAGGGGGGGACGTCCGGGGCTTCCTCATGTCGCTGCGCCACAAGCAAGAGCAGCTCACTGCTGCTGGGGTCCAGATCACCGACAGGGACTACCAGCACACGGTCCTGCGCGGCATCCTGGATGAGCTGGCGACCTTCGCGTCGCAGCTCCTGACTGCAACCCGTGCAGCCGACCCCTCCAGTGACATGGCCACTGACACCCTAATTGGCCACATCTGCGAGGAGGCAGACCAGCTGAAGAACAGGCGGCGGCACCAGCAACGCTCCGGGGGCACAAAGAGGGAGGAGGCAGCGGCGGATGAAGCCCTCGCGGTCACAGGGCAGGGGAGCAGGGGGCGCCGGGGCAAGTGCCACCGGTGTGGCAAGCTGGGCCACTACGCGCGCGAGTGCCGTGCACCAGTGGAGGAGATGGCAGCTGGGCAGGCCAGGCAAGGATCGTCGGGTGCACAGGCGCGACCCGAGAACAAGCCTGTGGGCTCGGCCAACGTCGTGATCACCGACGACAATGGCGAAGGCTTCTGGATGGTCGTGGAGGTGGACCCCCTGACGGACCATCACTGGCCACGGAACGCGAACGGTCACACGCGCGATGGCGCGGACCCAGACGACTTTTGGCCGGTCGAGCCAGACCCATTTCTGGGGGAGGACGACTGGGACATAGAAGGGGCCGCTCGTGCGCATCTTGAGGGCGCGGAGCCGGCAGACTTGCTGGATGCTGAGCTTGGGTGGAGCGAGGTGGAGGAGGTGGAGGCCGCTGTGGAAATCGCGGGCGTTGAGGAGGACATGGGTCCTCACATTGACGGCGAGTCCGGGGCCCGGGACCTCACCACGCCCGTGACCCCTCCCATCCCTACTGACACACTCTTAAGGAGCCCCATAGGCTTGGGGCGCGATTTCGAGTCTGAAGGGGAGGCGGTGGAGGCGCCACAGCCATGCATGGTCGAAGCCATGTGCAAGGCCTACTGGCCTGCACAAGAGCGTCTGACCGAGCCAGAGCGCACCACCCTGTTGAGGGGAATGCCCTGGGTACGGGTTTTACTGTGGTATTATGGTCACGGGTGTCACAGGTGCGGGTGCGGTGTTGGATTCTGCTGCACTGTGACATACTGTGACCCATACCTGCAGGTTGCGGGTATGCTGCAGGTTTGCCCCACTGCGGGTTTACCCCCTCTTTCCCTCATATTCGTGTCTCACTGGCATTGTACAGGCGTGGTGACCAACTCGGACCATGGCAGATCAACGCGTTCAGAGTGCCCGCCAACTCGAGCCCTGTCCCCGTGACTACTGTAGCCTCAGAGGCTCAGGCTAGGTGACTAAGGTGTGCCCTCCCCTGTATTCAGTTCTCCTTTTGCTAATGTTTCGTATTCATAGTCGCTGTGTGCGCGGTCGCCGACATTGTACAAGTTGCTTGCTGTTGGTCTCATCGGACGATAACGAACCCCTTTGTTTTGTCGCCTCCCATCTCCTCCAGCCTTTCCCATCTAAAGAGGACAAAATCAAGCCAACTTCCCCCAGAAAAACATTCTCTTGATGTTCCTCCACCATCGCCACACCACCACCATCGTACCCTAAGCCGCTGTTGCCCCTGAAGCCACCATCTCGCTCGCTCGAAGTCCCATCTGAACCCCAACCCCTGTGACAATGACCAAAGCTGCACCCAAACGCGAGCACACCGCTCACAGCAGGCACAACGCGCGTGGAGCTCCCAGGGTGGGTGCAGCCATGGCACAACAACCTGCGCGATCTGTACAGAGAGTGCATCACCCACACTCACTGAACCACGCTGCGAGATCCACGGGCAGGTTGCCTACATGCAACCACTTCGCACACAGCGGACACGACGCCCGGAGCTCCCTGGGCGGGAGTAGTGTTGCCACAGTTTCGGCTCCAGGCCGGTTCCGAGCCAGAGCCGATTTGAATTTTAGCCGACTGCTTTGAGCCGACTAGTCAGCTCAAGACTGGCTGACTAACAATTGTGACATCTGTTACTAGTCACGGGTTTGCTGACGCGTCGTTGTCCATCACCAGACAAGTTTGTGCATTGTCCCCTCACCCAGACGTGTTTGCACGTTGTCCCTCATGTAGAAACACGTGAAGGACCCGACTGAACTCCCAGACGTGGCAATGACCTCAGGCGCGGGAAACTGAGAAACACACAGAAGGAATTGTTATTACCAAGGCAAACTATCTACTGTATATAAGAGATGTATACTAGGTTCAGTGCTAAAATAGATTGCTGTCAAGTGAGTGACCACTGTAGGTTCTGTCCATAAAGTATGTATAAGTGTCTCGGACATCTTATTTGACTGGGGGTCTGAGATCTGCGCGTTCCGCTTCGCGCGCTCCAGTTTCTACACTCCCCCTCATTTCCTGCATGGTCAGGCAGTGCAGGGAAATGCCTGGATCGAAAGTGAGCGCTGTAAAGGGTGCTCCAATGTCTGTATTTTGGTGTGAGGGACTCGGAGGGGCAGGACGCGAGGCACGTGTGCTGTGGCTGTGATTGGTAAGCAGGGGTTCTGAGGGCCACGTGTTGTTCAACTTCCTCTCTGTCGCGACGACGCCAGGACGCTCCCCCTCGTTATCAACTTTCTGGGGCTCGAAATAATGGGGACTGGCCATTGGGCTATTGGCCTGTGGTGATTGGTGACAAGGTGAGTGGCTCCCCCTCTCTCTGGTGCATTGGGGCTGACTGGGAATGGGGATGTGTAGGCCCTCTTCGTTGCACGTGGCGACGTCGCCCGCACCCTCATTTCTGGCCTCGGGCCCTCTTGGCGATGCGACGGCCTCCTTCCAAGGAGGCTCCCCCTCAAGCTCTTGGGTGGCGGCTAAAAACACGGCAACCTTGTGCCTGTGTGAATCCAGCTCCCGGTCATCCTCATAACGCCCGTCATTGCCTATCTTCGCATCACTCACAAGTCAAAATACAGCTTCCTCCTGCTCGAGTCCGCCATGGCAGGCGAGAATGTTGCCCGATACAGCTTCATTGGCACTGATCCATTCAAGCTCGTCAAAGTCGGGCTCAACGAGGCTGTCAAGGGTGACCCCATGCACGTCCTTGAGCACGATCTGTCCATCTACAAATACGTCAAGATCCCTCAGGTGCCCACATTCACTGGCGGTGCCATTGGTTACATTGCATACGACATGATTCAGCTTTTCGAGCCAAAGACGGTGCAGTCGCCGAAGGACAACCTTGGGAGGCCATCTTCATGCTCACGGACACGCTGCCCATATATGACCACCTCTTCCAGACCATCAAGATCCATCTTCTTTTGCTTCTTACCACCATGTCCTCTCCCATGTCGGTTGAGTGCATCCTTTCCCCCTCCTCTGAGGATACCCCCATGGCTCCCATTCCTGCCCAGAAGCCGAAGGGAGGGTCAGGGCCTAGGAGGGCCTCTCCTGGGGATGTTGAACTATTGGTGTTTGACATCCACAACATCTTCTGTCATCGCTGGTTCCTCTCAAGGACCAACCTCTTGACCAACGTCATCTCGGCCCAAAAGGATGAGGATGGAAACATTTCCTGGGTTGAGTTCACTCCCCTATATCACTCTCACTTGGTCAAGTGCACTGTTGCGCTTGTCCCTCACCCTGTCCTCAAGGTGAAAAAAGTCATGTTTGTATATATTTTGGAGCTTCTCAATCAGGAAGGTCATACGGCCTTCTTCAAACTCCAGAAGGGTGGCCGCAAGGCCAATAATGCCCAAAAGGAGAAGAGGCATCTTGCACGGAAACGGAGCCGAGCAGCTAAGCGAGAACGGGAACGGGAAGCGGCGAAAGCTGCCAAACTTCCCCCTCGTGAGTGGCAATGCGTGGCATGTGGACACAAGTTCAAGTCCCGCAAAACCACCCGCAAGCACAAGTGCCCCAATTCCAACATGGTCCGCAGTCCGGAGAAAGCCGCTGTGGGGCCGGTGTCATGCACCATGCCCCCAGCACTGCTGGACAAGCCAGCAGCCCCAATTACTCCCTCTGCCCCCACTCCCCCATCACACAGTACTGTCATCCCCACAGTAACCAGAGACTTGTGGGACACCAACCCTTCTGGGCTGTGGTTCTTCTACCACAGTCGGACTGGCAAACACATGGGCATTAGCACAAGGAAAGATGCAGAGGGATTGTTGGCGAGTGGTGATTGGTCACCAGCCTGATTTTTAGCTTTTTTCAGGTAGTACTGATACAACCCTGTCTCGTACATACAACAGTTTGTTATGATAAGGTGTTTCAGGTCTGGGGCGAACCCCCAGGCTGAAGTTCTCCAGGAGAACGATATCCACAATGTACAGGTTGATCACAGGCCATGCTTTTGTAGGGGCCTACACCCAGTGTTTCTATGCAAACCATATGCCGGAGCAGATCGCTTGCCCTTGTGGTGAGCCGATCCAAACCATCGAGCATGTGCTCATGGTCTGTCCGCTCCACAACATAGTGCAGCACAAACACCTCATGATTGGGGGCCGCGTCCGAAACTTCAACCAACTTTTCAAACACAAACAGAGCGTCCAAGCCGTTCTCCGTTTCCTGGAGGAGTCAGGAGCATGTGCGAAGCCGCAGATCATATGTGACCCAGGCTGAGGAGCAGCCCAAGGGCGAGGTTTTCTTACATCGTCACAGCCACCACACGACCACCAACCACCTCTCACACACAAAGACAACCAAAAGGCTGACAACAGCCCATTCTATTACTACCACACGCCTAAGCATAAAATGTAGATAGCTATGTGACCGCCTCTGTACTCTGTCGAACGTGCCGTGGGATAAAAATTTGGATTTAAAAAAAAAAAAAAAAAGACCATCAAGATCGTCTCACATGTAATTTGCCCAGAAAACTCAACACCTTCAAACCTCGCATTCATCTACCAGACGGCTGTGTCTAAGGTTCACCCCCAGCGAAAAGTCAGTAGAATCATATGGAATGTGTACAAATATATACAAATGGTGTCAATTCAGCCGAATGACATAGAATCACATAAATTCAATTGATGAGATTTGATAAAATAAAATCTCATCAAATTATCTAATCACACAATCTTACAGTAAGTGTTGCGAAATGTGACTTGAGAAATTTTCTGGTGCAGCTGAGGATTTCGACTCAACTGGATCCCATAGAGTGGAGTCCTTGCCCCATTTTTTTAATCTCTCTTAAGTCAGGGTGCCGATTAGCGACCTCCTTTCCTCCTCTGTCACTGGGCCTCAGTTGGCAACTCCCAAATCATGGAACCATGCACGGAAAGCACTCATCAAAGAGTGGAGACAACCAGGGCAACCAGAGCAGTCCAAACAGAAAGGCCAAGGATGCAACATATGGACAAATATTATTGAAGCAACCAACAGATGGGTGTCACATGCACTATCACGTGACTGGCTATGCAAGATGCCGGACTGAACCCTCAACCCTGGGCCACAACCCTATGATGTCACAGACAGGCACATGCCCTGCTGGCAGGGCCAGGGGTGGAACAATCACATGGAACAACATGAATGGAAGACGCCTAACAATAAGGCATCGCCATGGCAACCAAGGGAAGATCATGTGCTGGCAGCCCGCTGGCAAGATGGAAATAGCACTGACTCATTGGATACATGCTGGCAGGGCTCAGGTAGGGCTGTTCTGGCCCGGCTTGGCCTGAAAGCCGCGGCTTTGGCCCGGCCTGAGGCGGCTTGGGCTTGCTCAATTCACAGGCCGAGCCAAAGCCTCCAGGGACAGCTCGGCCTTGGCCTGGCCCGGCTTGGGCCGCGGCTTTCATATATAAGTACTTCTATTCTAAAGTACATCAGGAAAACGGCAAAATGCTGAATGCTTCTTAATGCCTCTTAATGCCTCTTATCCGCTTATTAAGAAGGGCACCCTGCTTAATAAGAGCAATAAAGAAGCATTAAGAAGCATTAAGAAGCATTCAGCATTTTGCCGTTTTCCTGATGTAGACAGAGTATATTGGTAGTAAATAATGAGTTACATTGTGTAGGTAGCTATCTACTTTATATACAGGGTTGGAAGCTAAGGAACAAAGGGGGAAAAAAAGAGATAGGGTTGCAACGAGATGCTGAATGCCCAGGGCGGGTCAGCGATGTCTATACAGTTGGGGTCGGGGGCGATGGCGTTGGTCTTGCAGTGGCATTGTGTGGTGTCAAGTGTCGAGACTGGGAGGAGAGAGGGGAATGGAGCCTCGGGCCCGGTGCATAAGCCGCTCCAATTCCGCGTGGGTCGCAGGCTCCCCTTTTACCAGTCCGGGGGTCGAAATCTTGACAGTCCTCAGTTGAAATGCAACCTCTCAAGGGCTGGGATCTTCTAAATCCCTTTTGTTTACGCCGCACTTGAGTTTCTGTGCAGCCTGGCGGTGGCATCAGAAAGAATGGAGTCGGGGTGGACTTGTGCTGCTGGCGCGTGCAGACGTGTCAACGCGCAGGGCAGCGGCGTAGATGTTGGCAGCTTTGGCGGTGGCGTTGATTCTTGTGCTTGCGGGACAGCGGTTCTGCTGAGGCCTTGAGGTTGAGCAATGTCGAAGTTGGCGGTAGACGGTAGTGTGGTGGTTGTTCTTGCGGGTGACGACTCGAGGGCGTCGGTGGCGGCATTGCTCTTGAGGGTTATGCTGGTGACAGGCTTGCTGAGCGTGCAAGGGTCTTCAGTCTTGCAGGGGTTGGTGTCTTGTGGCATGCTGGAGTCGGCGGGAGGGTCGGGGATGTTGGAGTCTCCAACGTCTCCAATGGAGACTTGCAGGTCATCGGTGTTGGGCCTGCACGCGGTGACACTGCATGCATGACGTTGGCGGAACTCATGGCATCCGTTCTTTTGTCGGTGCAAACACTGGGGTGTCTGGGCACGGCATGGAATTGCTCTAGTCATTGGGGCGAGGGGTCGGGCGGAATGTCGAGTAGCCAGGATGGGGAAGACTACAAACTGTGCAAAGACGGCGGTGGAGGGCGAGGACGCGAGGACAGGTGAGGGTGACCCAGTGCGGGGAGGCGGTTGACGGCGGCGGCTCAGGCAGCAGTTTGAGGAGCGGCGGCTCGGGCGTTACCGGGGGTAGCGTGTCGCGATGCAGAGGGAGAGGGACATCTGAAGATGTGAAGAGATGGGAGACGAAGCGAGCACACAGCTTGGCTGTTGCGTCGCGTCCGTGATACGTGTCGCTCTTACTCGCAGTAGCAGTGTTTTGGGCCTTGTGAAGGGGTGGATTCAGGGGCGGTGATGCAGGCGTGGGCATGGCTGTCAGCGGCGGCTCAGGCAGTGGTTTGAGAAGCGTGCGCTGAGGCATGGCTGGGGGCGAAGAGTCGAAAGGCGAAGAGGGGATGGCTGGGACAGAGGCCTCCAGGGCGTTGCGGGCTGGGCTGAGGTGAGGTGGTGGTCGCCGGAGCCTGCTACCCATGGTCTTGAGGAGGCGCCCCGAGATCCTGGCGAATAATCATAATTGAGAGTGCGGGCGATGTCGCCACGCACTGCAGAGATAGCCTGTACAGTTCAAGTTTTAAAGTTTGAACTTTTGAAAAAAAACATTTGCAAGCCGCGGCCTGACAGCTCAGCTCGGGCTTTTCAGACACCCGAGCCGAGCCAAAGCCTCCATGAGGCCGGCACTTTGGCTCGGCTTGGCCTGGCCTATTTGGGCCTGGCTTGGCTCGGCTCACGGCCTGAGGCTGGGCCAAGCACACCCCTAGGCTCAGGGTACGGATATGACTCGGACTATGACTTGGCACTCTAAAGATAGCCACTCACCTACTTATATATAAACTACCACTTGCTGTCCTTTAGACGGCAAGTTGTTTCTCTTGTCTCTCTACCTGAATAGACGGCTTCGAACAACTCTCCTCTGTGTGGCCCTCCCCCTCTCATCTCTTCTCCCTCTCTCTCATAAAGGTGGCAACTCAGCGTCTCTGAGTATGTGTGAACCTTTACTCCACACTCAATCATGCTATGCTAGTAGAACCCCCTCTTAAAGGACTCTACGCTAGCACCCAGAAGCATACTACAGATAGCACCCGAAGGCGGTGCAATGGAACAACTGCGGAGACATATCAACTAACAGACCCGGGCACGTGGGACGTCCCCAAAGAGATAACAAATACAAGCACGAGGAGGTTCCGTGCAGTTGCGTCCGTACACCACCACAAACTCAGGACAGACTGATTCAGTCCACGACTACAAGACGACATCAGAAGGGTCTCTCAAACCCTTGATCACTATACAGAGTTGACTATCGTTGACACTTGGAACTTATACAACCTTATTCAGCTAGTGGACTGCATAGTCCACCAGGGGAGTAACCGTCTATGGAACCAGCGGTGACATCCTCTTTCTTTTTGTCTCCATCATGAACTCCATCCTGGTGTTGGTGCCGAGTCCTTTCCTGCCTCTAAGTTGACCTTGGCCTGCATCTCCCCTGTCGTCGACCACTTTGCGAGTCAGCCCGCAATCACCATTTTTGCGGTGCAGGGCAGAGATACCGGGCTGGGCTGGGGCAGGGTGGGGATGTGGATGTATGCACCCGTCATTGCCGCAGCTGTGTTCATGCGCCTTCGCCGCCTCGTTGCCGTGTTTCCTATGGCTAGTGTTGCCGAAACTCGGCTAGCCGCGAGCCGACTTGCCGAGCCGCGGCTCATGCCAAAGTCGGCTCAGCTAGCCGGCTTCAGCCGCATTTTTTACCTAGTTTACATTCACTCTTCAGAAAAACATTCATTTGCTACTTTAATGACTATCTACAGGTACACAAGTAGGAATAAAGGTACATTAAATACTCCCCATGCATTTGCGAGCGTGAGGGGCAGGTGTCGGCAGGCGCGTGGCGGCCGGCGTCGTCGCATATACCCCGTACATGTTTGCGAGCGCGAGGGGTTGTCGGTTCGCGGTGTGCGTTGTTGTATACACCCCCCACGCATTTGCGAGCGCGAGGGGGTGTCGGCGGCGTGGTGGCCGGGCATCGTCGTATGTTCCCCCCCACACGTTTGTGAGTGCGAGGGGTCGGAGTCACGTGGTGGCGGACGTTGTCGTATACCCCCCACGCGTTTGCGAGCGCGAGGGGGTGTCGGCGGGGTGGTGGCCGGGCATTGTCGTGTATTCCCCCCATGCCCCGGATCGAGATGACCAGACTGTGATTGAAATACAATGGGGAGAATGAGCCGGAGCGTGAGGATGCAGACGATAGGTTGGAGAGTGCATCAGAGAAGAGCGAGCCTACCTGGCTAGCTGCAGGCGAGGATGGCGCAGGCATCTCTAGCGATTCCAGTTCGGCGTCCGAATCAAGCGTCGGTGGCGGGTCCGCATCAGAAGATGGGAAGACGTTGCAGAACAGGTGTTCTGCCTGGCACGTTCGTCGCCCATGCACCGAAGTCCTCGCCGTCGCCGCCACTCGTAGGTGGACGAGCGGCGCGCGCGGTCGAGGGGTCGGATCGGTGGGGGGACGGACGGCATGGGATCGTCTTCGCTTTTTCAGGGGGCCCGAGTGGTGGAGACGCACGTTCGTCGCCCACGCACCAAGGTCGTCGCCGTCGCCACCACCACCGCCGCCGCCACTCGTAGGTGGACGGGCGGCGCGCGCGGTTGAAGGGTCGGATCGATGTGGGGGAACGGATGGCATGGGGTCGTCCTCGTCTTTTTCAGGGGGCCCGAGTGGTGGAGGCGCGCGTTCGTCGCCCACGCACTGAGGTCGTCGCTGTCGCCGCCACCACCGCCGCCACTCATAGGTGGATGAGCGGCGCGCGCGGTTGAGGGGTCGGATCGGTGGGGGAACGGACGGCATGGGATCGTCTTCGCTATTTCAGGGGGCCCGAGTGGTGGAGGCGCGCGTTCGTCGCCCACGCACCGAGGTCGTCGCCGCCGCCACCACCGCCGCCACTCGTAGGTGGACGGGCGGCGCTCGCGGTCGAAGGGTCGGATCAATGTGGGGGAACGGACGGCGTGGGGTCGTCCTCGTCTTTTTCAGGGGGCCCGAGTGGTGGAGGCGCGCGTTCGTCGCCCACGCACCGAGGCCGTCGCCATCGCCGCCACCACCGCTGCCACTCGTAGGTGGACGGGCGGCGCGCGCGGTCGAGGGGTCGGATCGATGTGGGGGAACGGACGGCAGGAGTCGTCCTCGTCCTTTCAGGTGCGGGTGTTGGGGCTCGGGAGACGAGAGGGTGTCCGACTGGGGCACTGCGCGCGAGAAAGATGAGCTGAAAGGACGAGATCACACAGGGACAGGGGTCGCTGCTTGGGGGTCGAGGATGAACGTTGATCATTGAGCGGGAGAAAGCTGGTGTCACAGTCGTTCAGCAAAGGGAAGCCCTGCCCTTGGCAGCACTGAGGGTGCTGGAGTGACTTTTTGAGGTGGCAGGTGTGCCTCTGGATAGCAGAGTTCTGGCTGGACACACAGCCAAACTTGTCTGGGTGAGGGACAACGTGCAAACGCGTCTGGGTGAGGGACAATGCGCAAACTCGTCTGGGTGAGGGACAACGACGCGTCAGCAAACCCGTGACCAGTAACGGATGTCACAATTATTAATCAGTCGGTCCTTGAGCTGACTAGTCAGCTCAAAACAGTCGACTGAAAATCCGACTTGGCTCCGGTCCGGAACCGGCCCGGAGCCGAAACTGCGGCAACACTACCTATGGCATCCTCTTCTCTCCCTCCACCATGTTCCTCTGCTGTGGCTCCCCCACTTGGCTTCAATGGACACAGCTCGATAAAGCCCGTCTTGGTCCGTCTCAGACTCTCTTCAACATCCAAAACCTGACACTGTACCCCGCCTCTACACTGGTGCCTGAGATGGCCTCGTCATAACATGGGACCTCAATATACCAAGGAGGGGGCGCACTTGCAACAATGACAATGCCCGCCACTGCCGTACCCACGACTCCCGTGACAGGGTTGGTGAACGAGTATCGAGGCGCTGTTGGGAGGTGCGAGAATGGCAGGTGTGGGCCGACGGGTACAATTGAGCTTTACTTTGCATCTCACGGCCGCTATTTTATATCTCTTTGGCATTTCTCCCAAATCTAGTTCAGTGCTAACACGCCATGATCCCAGGATGTAGCTCCAGCACCCACCAAGCTGGCAAGCAAGGCCAAGAAAATAGTAGCACACAAGGTCGCTGAGCGCATTCCTACAGAACCAAACCCTGCGGGACCCATACCAGCCGACCCGACATCCGCGGGCAGCCACAAAGTCATGATCAACTGGGTCCACGACGATGGAGGGTGAGCCTGCTGAAATGAGCAAGTTGGCATGTAAGACAGTGCGAAGTGAAAAGATCGGAACAACTCCCGCAGCCAGCCCAGAACCGGATGCGGAACCAGAAGCAGAAGCAGAGCCTGCAAAGGGCCCACGCTGGGGAGCGACAGAGGAAGTGCAGCCAATCGGTGGAAGTGATACCTGTGCCTGCTCCAGTCACAGCTAAGCGACAGATGGTTAGGTAGCCCTTCCTACAGGTGATGCGCCTGACGAGGACAAGGATATGCATAGCGATGGCGATATCATCGGTGACCTCAAGGGCAGTGCTAGGTGGCACCAGCTCAGCAGCGCAACTGCCCACCCCGGATCCATTCCCTTCGAGTGCCAGTAGGGAGCCAGATGTAGATGTCTTCTGCCAGGCCAGGTATGTCTCTTCAAATCGGCCTCATTAATGCGCTCTCACTCTGCCTTGTATTTTGTATTTTCCAGCTCTCCACGTTCTGTCAGGCAGCTCAGATGCACTCAAACTGGTCAATGGCATCTTATTTTGCTGCTTTTGCAATCAGAACCACCTTATGTGGTTGTCAAGTACCGATCTACACGGGCCGACCGAGCCTAAGGTTTTCCACGTTCCACACGACCCGACCGAGCTCGGCCGAGCACATACATATTACATAATCCTTATAAGCGCTCATTGAAATAAAAAATGGAACTGAGAATCCCGGAACTCAAATGAATCCCGCAATCTGAATGCTGGGATTTCCATCGAAATGCTGGGATTTGAATGCTGGGATGTGAGGTGTGATTTGCCGCTGGGGATTTCAGGAATGGGAAACATGGAATCTAGGGACCAAAATTCCGAAAATTCTGGCATTCAAATCATGGGGCTCAAATGCCGGAGCTCACGGAATCCCAGCATTGAAATCCCGGGTTTTCTGGAATCCCGGCATTGAAATCCTGGCAATGAAATCCCAGCAATGAAATCCCGGCAATGAAATCCCGGCAATGAAATCCTGGAAATGAAATCCCCGCATTGAAATCCCCAAATTGAAATCCTGGCATATTGAAAGCCTGGCATTGAAATCCTGGGATTTGTGGAATCCCGGGATTTGTGGAATCCCGGGATTTGTGGAATCCCGGGATTTGTGGAATCCCGGGATTTGTGGAATCCCGGGATTTGTGGAATCCCGGGATTTGTGGAATCCCGGGATTTGTGGAATCCCGGGATTTGTGGAATCCCGGGATTTGTGGAATCCCGGGATTTGTGGAATCCCGGGATTTGTGGAATCCCGGGATTTGTGGAATCCCGGGATTTGTGGAATCCCGGGATTTGTGGAATCCCGGGATTTGTGGAATCCCGGGATTTGTGGAATCCCGGGATTTGTGGAATCCCGGGATTTGTGGAATCCCGGGATTTGTGGAATCCCGGGATTTGTGGAATCCCGGGATTTGTGGAATCCCGGGATTTGTGGAATCCCGGGATTCCACAAATCCCAGGATTTCAATGCCAGGCTTTCAATATGCCGGGATTTCAATTTGGGGATTTCAATGCAGGGATTTCATTTCCAGGATTTCATTGCCGGGATTTCATTGCCGGGATTTCATTGCCAGGATTTCAATGCCAGGATTCCAGAAAACCCGGGATTTCAATGCTGGGATTCTGTGAGCTCCAGCATTTGAGCCCCATGATTTGAATGCCAGAATTTTCGGAATTTTGGTCCCTAGATTCCATGTTTCCCATTCCTGAAATCCCCAGCGGCAAATCACACCTCACATCCCAGCATTCAAATCCCAGCATTTCGATGGAAATCCCGGCATTCAGATTGCGGGATTCATTTGAGTTCCGGGATTCTCAGTTCCATTTTTTATTTCAATGAGCACTTATAAGGATTATGTAATATGTATGTGCTCGGCCGAGCTCGGTCGGGTTGTGTGGAACGTGGAAAACCTTAGGCTCGGTCGGCCCGTGTAGATCGGTACTTGACAACCACATAAGGTGCTTATTTTTGGGAATCTGCTTATTTTTGGGAGCCTTCTTAACTCTCTGAGATCTCCCTTATCATTTTGGGAACCTTCTTAACAGTCTGAAATTCTCTTATAGTCCCTTATCTCCTTAAATTTTTTTATTCATCTTAGCCATGAAAATCTCTAAGCGTAAATTCAGGAGATAAGCTGTTTTAAGCAAGATAAGAAGGATTCAGATGGATTCAGCGTTTTGACGTTTTCCTGATGTAGAGGGGGAGAGCCGTCTGAACATGTGAAGAGGTGGGAGACGAAGTGAGCATGCAGCTTGGCTGTTGCTTCGCGTCCATGATATGGGTTGCTCGCACTGTTCTGGGCCTTGTGAAGGGGTAGATTCGGCGGCGGTGATGCAGGTGTGGGCCTGGCTGTCGGTGGCGGCGGTGGTTTGAGAATTGTGCGCTGGGGCATAGCTGGGGGCAAAGTGTCGAAATGCAGAGAGTGGGGAACAGCTGGGATGGTGGCCTCCAGAGAGCATTGCAGCTGGTCGCCATTGGGCAGCTTGAGGCCTCGACGCGGTCGGTTGCTACTGGGGATCCTGCCTCCTGACTACTGGGGTCTGTCTGAGTCTCATCTGCCGCAATGAAAACACCTTTTATCC
The DNA here is from genome assembly GCA_022496215.1 of Russula brevipes. Classification (NCBI taxonomy): domain Eukaryota; kingdom Fungi; phylum Basidiomycota; class Agaricomycetes; order Russulales; family Russulaceae; genus Russula; species Russula brevipes. Next base: position 17,700 of record WTXF01000294.1, read on the forward strand.
TGAAATGGGACCACTTGACAAGAAGTGAGGCTAGTTTCGCCTGCCTCCTACGCCGTGCTAGTCGGCAGCTCCGTTGCTCGAGTGCTTGGGTTTTTGAACAGACCCCGGGCTGCGCAGTGGGGCAAACTCCGGCGGTGCTCTACGTGCTGCTGTTGCTGGGGAACTTCTGGGCAGCGGCGGTGACGATGGCATGCTGAGGGGCTCCAGGCGGCGTGGTGGCGGCGGGCTGGGCGACGATGATGGGCTGAGGGATGGCTTGTATGCTAAGTGGCAGTGGATGGCGAGACGAGCTGCAGGGCGACTACCCGGCATCCCGTGGGTTTTTACTGCATGGGTCAACGGGTACCCCACGGGTTGGGGTACTCTACGGGTTGTGGCTTCGGGTGATGGATTTATGAGTTGTTTTGAAGTCGGGGGCTTGAGGCATGCGGGAAGCGGCAGTCTTGCAAGTGTGGGATCTTGAGGGGTGCCGGGGGCGACAGTTTGCGGGTGATGTGGGTGAGGTCTCGAGTATCGGGGGCGGCGGCGGTATTTGCGGTATCCGGTCTTGTAGCTGCATGAACAACGGGGGGCATTGAGGACCTTGGTGTGCGCACAGCGGGCCCTGTCAGCATCTGCACACCTGTGCGCGCAAGGAAGCGTGCCCTCAATGTGTCCGTCTGGGGGCCCGAGTGGTAGAGCCGCGTTCGTCGCCCACGCAAAATCGTCGCCGTCGCTGCCACCACCGCCACCACTCGTAGGTGGATGGGCGGCACGCGGGGTCGAGCGGTTGGATCGGTGTGGGGGAACAGACGGCATGCGCGTTCGTCGCCCACGCACCAAAGTCGTCGCCTTCGCCGGCACCACCGACACCACTCGTAGGTGGACGGGCGGCGCACGGTCGAGGGGTTGGATCAGTGGGGGGGAACGGACAGCATGCGCGTTCGTCGCCCACGCACCAACATCGTCGCCTTTGCTGGCACCACCAACGCCACTTGTAGGTGGACGGGCAGCGTGCAGTCGAGGGGTCGGATCGGTGGGGGGGAACGGACAGCATGCGCGTTCGTCGCCCACGCACCAACGTCATCGCCTTCACCGGCACCACCAATGCCACTTGTAGGTGGATGGGTGGCGCGCGGTCGAGGGGTCGGATCGGTGGAGGGGAACGGACGGCATGGGGTTGTCCTCATCTTTTTCACATGCGGGTGTTGGGGCTCGGGAGACGAGGGGGGTCTTGAGGGGGGTGTCCGACTGGAGCGCTGCACGCGAGGATGACGAGCTCAAAGGACGTTAACGGCTGGCGCGCACGATGCGAGTGCCATATTGTGCATAACCTAATGAAATAGATGATTAGTAAGGTGATACGTCAATGATTGAGGCAGCTCACGTCGTTGCACATTGGGCACAATAGAGGCCGGGTATAGTGCAGGTAGAGGTGACGGCAACCTGTTGTTGGTGGGGGCATCAGCAGTCTCGCCGCATTGCTGAGGTTGTGGGTGGCATCGCACACTTGCACTGGCGAAACATTGAGACTGAAAAGATAAACCAAAGGGGCGGAAAGGGAGGAAACGACGGGGTCGGGCAGCTTGGTGGGTCTTTTGTTGGCGATGGCGAGGGTTGGGAGTTTCATGGTGTGTGGCGTTGGCGGTGCTCTGAAAAAAATTGTACTGAGAGCCCGGGCTTATGGCTCGGCTCGGGCTTGCGGAATCCCTGAGCTGAGCCTTGAGCCCTCCAAAGCCGTACTGAGGGCCCGGCCTGGCTCCGGCTTCAAGGGCTCGGCTGCCCGGGCTTTCAGGCTTTGAGCCGGGCCTTGCAAATCACTAATCTCAATCAGCGATGGAGACTAGAGATGTCATTGAAGTTACTACAACATAAAGAGAATGTAACGATCAATAAGGAGCCAAAGATAATTACCTGGTCCCATATTCTGGATCAGGACATGCTCGACAAACTTCGTATGGTTGCCCTGTGCCTCGCTGAGGCAGCAACAACTCATTGTAAGATGATTATGCAACTCAGATAGAATGATATCTGGTATCTTACATCTCACCAGTTCGAACATCTTGGCAAATGAGGGCATATGCCGACGCTGTGAAAGGTCAACATGGAGCTTCAAATGAATGGGAAGAGCAGTTCAGAAATTGGTACCCTCTGCTGGATAAGAACACGGCCATTTCAAAAAACACAACAATTACTGACGATGAAGGAAAGATCATCGCTTGGCTACTCCTGGACCTCTTATCCAAGAGAATGCAGGTATGCACTTTATCACCTGTAATTGGAGTCCAACAGCTGATATGCAACAAAGGATCTTGCAATCAACAAGACTGGGCATCTATCATCTGCACTGCAGCCAAGCGAATCTCGGAAGTCAACATCTTGGCGAACCCAACCCCAGTTCTTCATGAATCCCAAGATGGGTAATAGATTTCCTCCAGGAGCGATCAACCTTTCCCCTGCTTGGCACGAGCAGGCCAAGGATGTGAGTGCTTGTCTCATCTCCCTCTCATGGTATTAATGATATATGTAGGGCCTCACCGATGCTGTGAAGCCCAGCGTGACGCTTCGTGGAGGCTCGGGAGTATCAAAGGACACTCCAGAGAGCTGCCAACGCTGGGTGAAAGACAGTGGAAGGATTGCGGCGATCATGTCGGCTGTGCTTTCTGTGGTCCAGCCGGACCTATATGCGCTGAATCGTGAATGCTTACTTAGGCTTTCAGAGCGCGAAGATCTCCGGGAATTCATTGCCCCGTGGGGCTTCACTTTTAATGCCTATCTGTGATCTCAAATCGGTCATCTCCTGCTCATAGAGATGGCCGAAGTGGGGGAGCACAGTATTCAGATGTTTTGGTCTCGTTGGGGGGTGACGCTGGCACTGTGCTCGAGCTGTACTCCCTCGGAATTCGGTGCCGATACCCGTCCGGATCAATGGCAATCTTTTCCGGCACACTATTTTACACGGAGTGTCTGATTCAGTCACACAGCGGGTCTGTATCGCCGGGTATTCACGACCTGCGTACTTCGTTCAACTAGATTGGGTGCACCAAATTGGGTGACATTAGATACGCTCATTAAACAGTAATTTGTAATGGCCGGCTGTGTATATTTGGGGCTCCGGGATATGTCATTTCACTTTCGATACAGAACTGTAAATGCGATCTAGATGATTCACGCTATATCCTTGAAATACCGGAACACAGAATGACGGCGAAAAACTTAGAGGGGGCCTGGATGCCCATTTAGATGCGAAATTCAAGTCTGGGATTGATCAAGTCCCTCAGGTAATTAAGTCCCATGACCGATCGAGACGTGAGATTTCGGAGGCTGGGATGTGTGAGTCCCTGGAGATGCGAGTCCTGGAGTTTGCGAATCCCGGGATGTGCGAATCCCGGGAATCATTGAGTCGTAGGAATGACTGAACCAAGAGATTTGTTAGGCCTGGGATCAAGTGAGTAGAGGGATTGGGGAGTCGCGGTACTGGATAGTCCCTGGATTGGTGAGCGGCTGGATCAATGAGCGCAAGGATTCATAAGTACCGGGATTGAAAACATCCAGGGAATGAAAACATCCTGGGATTGAATGAATCGCGGCATTGAGTACATTTGGATGGAATTAATCCCAGGTTGAGTATATCCTGGGGGGGAATATATCCTGTGTTTGAATATATCCTGGGATTGAATAAATACAGGGATTGAATCAATCCCGTGATGGAGTCAATCCCCGGGACGGGGTCAATCCCGGGATTGAGTACATCCCAGGGAACGAGTAAATCCTGGGAATGAGTCAATCCCTGGATGACTAAATCCCGGGAATGAGGAAATCCCGGGAATGAGGGAATCCCGGGATTGAGTGAATCCCGGGATTGAGTGAATCCCGGGATTGAGTGAATCCCGGGATTGAGTGAATCCCGGGATTGAGTGAATCCCGGGATTGAGTGAATCCCGGGATTGAGTGAATCCCGGGATTGAGTGAATCCCGGGATTGAGTGAATCCCGGGATTGAGTGAATCCCGGGATTGAGTGAATCCCGGGATTGAGTGAATCCCGGGATTGAGTGAATCCCGGGATTGAGTGAATCCCGGGATTGAGTGAATCCCGGGATTGAGTGAATCCCGGGATTGAGTGAATCCCGGGATTGAGTGAATCCCGGGATTGAGTGAATCCCGGGATTGAGTGAATCCCGGGATTGAGTGAATCCCGGGATTGAGTGAATCCCGGGATTGAGTGAATCCCGGGATTGAGTGAATCCCGGGATTGAGTGAATCCCGGGATTGAGTGAATCCCGGGATTGAGTGAATCCCGGGATTGAGTGAATCCCGGGATTGAGTGAATCCCGGGATTGAGTGAATCCCGGGATTGAGTGAATCCCGGGATTGAGTGAATCCCGGGATTGAGTGAATCCCGGGATTGAGTGAATCCCGGGATTGAGTGAATCCCGGGATTGAGTGAATCCCGGGATTGAGTGAATCCCGGGATTGAGTGAATCCCGGGATTGAGTGAATCCCGGGATTGAGTGAATCCCGGGATTGAGTGAATCCCGGGATTGAGTGAATCCCGGGATTGAGTGAATCCCGGGATTGAGTGAATCCCGGGATTGAGTGAATCCCGGGATTGAGTGAATCCCGGGATTGAGTGAATCCGGGATTGAGTGAATCCCGGGATTGAGTGAATCCCGGGATTGAGTGAATCCCGGGATTGAGTGAATCCCGGGATTGAGTGAATCCCGGGATTGAGTGAATCCCGGGATTGAGTGAATCCCGGGATTGAGTGAATCCCGGGATTGAGTGAATCCCGGGATTGAGTGAATCCCAGGATTGAGTGAATCCCGGGATTGAGTGAATCCTGGGATTGAGGATGTACTCAATCCCGGGATGTACTTAATCCCAGGATGTACTCAATCCCAGGAGGGACTCAATCCTGGGATGTACTCAATCCCAGGAGGTACTCAATCCTGGGATTTACTCAATCCTGGGATTAGTGTTAGACACGGGTGACACCGTGGGTGACTTTTCGTCACACCGCACCTGTCACTCGTCACACCGTACCCATTGTCAACCCGCACCTGCAGTGCAGGGTTTTTACCACAGTAAATTTTAAATAAACCACGGGTGAACCCTTACAGTGTTCAACCCGTGGTACATGACTAATATAATATATTCTACAACAAAATGTACTAAAGTAATAGTAAGATTAGAACCAAGCACACAGCGGCCGCAGAACGAGGTTCAACGCGCGAGGCTCTCTGGGCTCGTGCCGGCCGCGGATCCCCGAGAAGGTCATGCTGCACCACGAGTGGGACAGCGTGAGTGCCATGGTGTGCCCTGTTGGGTGCCGAGGCAGGCGGGGAGGGCGTCGCGCTGGGAGGGGCGCGCAGCGTGTGAGTGCGGCTGCCAATGTGCCAGAGGGCGGGGAGGGGTGCACGGTGTGTGAGTGTGGCTGCCAACGTGCCAGAGGGTGGGGAGGATGTCGCACTGGGAGGGGCGCGTGGCGTGCGAGTACGGCTGCGAGTGTGCCAGAGGCAGGTGGGGAGGAGGTCCTGGTGGAAGGGGCGCATGGCAGGTATGAGTGCAAGGTGGCCACGAGTTTGCAAGGCAGGCGAGAAGAACGTGGTGGTTGGAGGCGCGCGGTGGGTGCGAGGGCGAGGGCGAGGGTGAGTGCCGCCATCCACGGTCTTGTGAGGGAGGCTCCTCGGGAGGAGGCCATTGCGTTGCCAAGGGGGCTTGACCAGAACCGAGGGCAGGCACTTGAAGGGCCCCCAATGGTTTGGGACCCAAGTCTGAGGGCGAGGTGGGTGAGACGCTGTAACTACGCACGGTCGAGGTCCATGTGCAAGGCCAATTGGCCTGCACAGGGGCGGTCGACTGATGCGGAGCAGGCCCCTCCGAAGAGGGCCGCTACCAATAGTCTTGAGGGGGTGCCTCCTCGGGAGAGGAGGAGGGCGTCACATCGCGGAGCAGGCCCCTCCAAAGAGGGCCACCACCCGTGGCCTTGGAAGGGCACCTCCTCGGGTGGAGGGCGTCGCATCGCCAATGGAGCCCAGGGCCACATCGAGTGCAGCTGAGGCCCAACTGCGCATGGTCGAGGCCATGTGTGAGGGCCGCTACATGTGGTCCTGAGGGGAGCGTCATGTCACCACTCACCAAGGGGGCCCTGAGCCACAAAGATGTGGCTAAGGCACTGCGGCTCTGTTACCATGCATGGTCGAGGGGTCTTGAGGGCTGGTGGCTGGCAGCGCCAGGGGCGACAATCTTGCGGAGGTTGCGAGTGACTTGAGTTTTGCGTTTGTCTGGGTATTGGGGTCTTGAGCGTCGCTGCGGGGCCGAAAACGGCTGGAATCCCATGGGCTGCGGGCCCAAGAATGGCGACGGAGACATCACAGGGCGTGTGGGCTGTTGGAGGTGTCGTGGTTGGGGCAGGCGGTGGCGCTCTTGCGGGCGGCGACCAGTGCGTTGAGGACGTTGAGGGCCAGTTGTGCAAAACCCGTCCAAACCCGTGACACCGTTGAACGGGTCACGGTATTGCCCGGGTTGAGATTCCCAGGGACCGCACCCGTACCCGAGGACCCCATGACCCGAACACCTCAGGTTTACCCGAACCCATGTCCAACACTACCCGGGATTTACTCAATCCCGGGATTCACTCAATCCAGGGATTCACTCAATCCAGGGATTCACTCAATCCAGGGATTCACTCAATCCAGGGATTCACTCAATCCAGGGATTCACTCAATCCAGGGATTCACTCAATCCAGGGATTCACTCAATCCAGGGATTCACTCAATCCAGGGATTCACTCAATCCAGGGATTCACTCAATCCAGGGATTCACTCAATCCAGGGATTCACTCAATCCAGGGATTGAGTCAGTCCCAGGATTGAATGAATCTCGGATTTGGGTCAGTCCTGGGATTGAGTACCTCCTGGAATTGAGTACTTCCCTGGATTTGCTACATCCCGAGATTGAGTCAATCCCAGGATAGACCACATCGCAGGGGTTGACTACATTCCGGGATCGACCACATCCCAGGATTGACCAAGTCCCAGGGATAGGCCAAATCCCTCGATTGACCAAATCCTGTGAGTGGCAAACTCCCAGGATTGACACAATCCCAGGCTTGACTGCATCACAGGACTAGTGTTGCCGAAACTCGGCTAGTCGGGGGCCGACTTGCCAAGCTGTGACTCTTACCGGAGCCGGTTGTGTCAACCGGCGAAACCGGCTGACGAGCCAGCTGGCCTGCCTCTTCACGCATTTCTGGCAAAGCAAAGGGTTTATTTTTATATTATTCAAACTTACTACTTCTATGTGTGCACTATGGTACAGGACTGTCATGTATCTACTCCCAGAGGGTACATAACTACATAATAACAAAGGGAGCTCCATGCGCGTCGTGCCCGCTGTGCTCGCGTTTGGTTGCTCGGCACAGGCAACGCACGACACCGGTCGCGCAGGACGCAGCGATGTCACCGTGGCGGCGCGGGTGACGCACGACTCGCAGGTCGCAGCCATGTCATCGTGGTGGCACGGGCGACGCACGACGCAGGCCGCGCAGGTCGCCGCGATGTCGTCCTGGCAGCGCGGGCGACGCACGACGCGCAGGTCGCGGTGATGCCACCGTGGCAGCACGGGTGACACACGACTCGCAGGTGGCGGCCATGTCGTCTTGGTGGCGCGGGCGACGCACGACGCGCAGGCCGCGCAGGTCGTGGCCATGTCATCGTGGTGGCGCGGGCGACGCACGACGCGCAGGTCACGCAGGTCGCGGCAATTTCGTCCTGGCGGCGCGGGCAACGCACAACGCGCAGGTCGCGGCGATGTCACCGTGGCGGCGCGGGTGACACACGACTCGCAGGTCGCGGCCATGTCATTGTGGTGGCGCGGGCAACGCACGACACGCAGGCTGCGCAGGTCGCGGCGATGTCGTCGTGGTGGCGCGGGCGACGCACGACACGCAGGTTGCGGCGATGTCGTCCTGGTGGCGCGGGCAACGCACGATGCGCAGGTCGCAGCGATGTCGCTGTGGCGGCGTGGGTGACGCACGACTCGCAGGTCGCGGCGATGTCGTCCTGGCGGCGCGGGCGACGCACAACGCGCAGGTCGTGGCGATGTCATCGTGGCGGCGCGAGTGACGCTGGTCGTGCAGGTCGCGGCGATGTCGTCGTGGTGGCGTGGGCGACGCACGACGCGCAGGTCGCGGCGATGTCGTCGTGGTGGCGTGGGCGACGCACGACGCGCAGGTCGCGGCGATGTCGTCCTGGCGGCGCGGGCAACGCACGACGCACAGGTCGCGGCAATATCGTGGTGGTGGCGCGGGCGACGAACGACGCACAGATCACGGCGATGTTGTTGTGGTGGCGCGGGCGACGCACGACGCGCAGGTCGCGCAGGTCACGGTGACGTCGTCGTGGCTGCGTGGGCGATGCACGACGTGCAAGTCGCACAGGTCGCAGCGATGTGGTCGTGGCTGCGTGGGCGACGCACGACGCGCAGGTCGCGCAGGTCACGGCGACGTCATCGTGGCTGCGCAGGCGACGCACGACGTGCAGGTCGCCGCGATGTCGTCGTGGTGGCGCGGGCAACGCACGACGCACAGGTCACGGCGACGTCGTTGTGGCTGCGCGGGCAACGCACGACGCGCAAGTCGCGGCAAGGTGGTCGTGGTGGCGTGGGCGACGAACCACGCGCAGGTAGCGCAGGTCGCGGCGACGTCGTCGCAGTGGTGCGGGCGACGCACGACACGCAGGTCGCCCAGGACTTCTCCAAGAAGGTACGCCACTCCTGCGGCGTTAGCAACGAGCGCATCTTGCCTTTCGGCGATGCTGGGTTATGCGAATGGGCGTTGGTATCTGGGACCTTGGTGGTGCGAGCAGACATGGTCCAGGGTACGTAAACTGGGAATACTGCCGGAAACGCACCCCATGGGACGCCAGGCATGCATGGGAGCTGCAAGAGCTGTGGGAGAGCGAGGTGCAACATGTTTGGAATGATGCCATCCTTTGATTGCACAAGTGCCAAAGTCCGTTGGATCTTGCGCATGAACGTCGCTGCCTGCTTCTCATCAACACTGGTACCCATTTTCTCTTTTCCTGGCTCTGGTAACTGGAGGCCACTTGCGGGGATCGAAGGACTCGGAATGACAGGTCCATCTTTCGGTAGGGATGCGCGGGGAGCGAAAGCCAGATGGAAGAACCAGTGTTGGAGTAACGTGACTTGCACTCTGGTGCGTGAACGGCACCGGCACCGGTGGGGATAGGGTCCAGGTCCAGGTCTGGTGAAATCTTGCTGGACACGAGGTTGAAAGTCGCGCAATGTCGATGGGTCGACATTGAGCTGCCACTCCAGGTAGGAGCACATCTCTCATTCCATCTGGTTGATCTCCCGGAGTGTGAACATGCCCTGACTGACGATACACAAAGACTTGTTAGTATATGTATCATTGCCTGAGCCTTCAGATGCTGGAGGAGGTAGAGCGTGGCAAAGGCGACCGAGTTGTGGAGCCGCGTGCAGTGCAGGGCATAGGCGATGAAATGGTCCAACCGAGGGGTTGGAGTAGTTGAAGGCGGGGCGAGGGCAGACGTCTGGACATGCAAAGAGGTGGGAAACGAAGCGAGCACACAGCTTGGCTGTTGCCCCCTCCTTCAGATTCAGTGTGATTGGGCACCTTCGGTCCAGGGCCTGTGTGCGAGAAAGG
>WTXF01000295.1:0-27352 GCA_022496215.1 Russula brevipes
GCGTCGACCCGGCACTGTACCGCGAGAGGCGGCCGTCTCATTCCTGGTTTGAGGAGACGATGCGCCATCGTTATGGGCGCTGATGAGAGGGTGCTCGTAACGAGTCACGTAGGGATTTGAGGAAACGGAGTGTGTAGAGCAGTATAAGTGCGAGATGTGTGTTCGACCCAAGGGAAAGTTGTGGACAGATGAGGTAAGGATAAGATGACGAAGGGGGAGAGCTGGGGACGAGGAAGCGGACGGGACGCGGGAACGGAACGGGGAGTGCACGGCGGCGCGGCACGAAAGGAAAGGGAGCACGCGGCGGCGCAGCACGAAGGGAAGAAAGCGCACGGCGGCGCGGCACACACGAGGGAACGCAGACGGAAAACTGTTAATTGGGTGGTGACTAGGTAGTAGTAGTATGTAGGTAGATAGAGACTACTTTACTTTATATTCAAGGTTGGTAGCTAAGGGAAAGAAAGGGGAGACAGAAAGAGGGTGATAGTAAGATACCGGGGCAGTCGACTGTGCTAGCTGAAAGGGTTTGGGGCGACGGCGTTTGCTTGCAGTGGCGGTGGCGTGTGTCGATGTTGGGTCGAGGCCGAGAGGGGAGGGAGTTGGGGTGTCGGGCGCTCCGGCGTGGCTAGTCCGAGGCTGACGTGCTCAACACGCACGCATTCCTTATAGCAAGACCAACGTTTTTCATTTTGGTTAGTTCTTCACTGATGTTGAGGGTTTCGAAACTTCTGCCACACAGGACGTTGTCAGGCGGGAAGCTTGAGCCATTCTGGTTAGTAGGCAGGTCTACAGGTTATATTTCTCAAAGGCAATTCAAATATAATACATGTACAACCCAATAGGATGATATCCTGGAATGAAGCCAGATCTAAGTTATGGGGGTATTGAAAGGTGTTATGCGAGTGTGTGAGGATTGTCCCAAGGGGAGGAGGTAGACAGGTAGGAGGAGGGAAAGTGAGAGAGAAAGTGAGGGAGAAAAGTGCACGGCAGCGTGGCACACGAGACGGATGCAGACAGACAGCCTTGTCCTGGGCTCTTGCACTTGCGCCCGCCTCGAGAAGTGGTCATACGATCTCCATGGATTGAGAAGACTCGGACCGCGCCGCGAAATGCCATGGATTGAGCCCATGCTTGTCATGGGCCTTCGGATCTGCGCCCGCCTGCTTCGATAAGCGCTCGTAAGACCCCCGTGGCCTGTGAAGACGAGGGGCCCGCCGCAAGAAGCAATGGATTGAACCCATGCATACCCCACCAGTGGGCCGTCGGATTTGCGCCTGCTTCCATGAGCGCTCGTACGACCTTCGCGGTGGCTTGATAGGACTGGGACCCCGCCGCAAGCTGCAATGGACTGCGCCCAAACACATGGGCCGTCGCATCTGCGTCTGCTTCCATGAACGCTCGTACGACCCCCATGGCCTGTGGGGACCAGGACTCCGCCGCCTCATGCAATGGATTGCGCCCATCCTTGTCCTGGGCCGTCACATCTGCGCCCGCTTCGATAAGCGCTCGTACGACCTCCGTGGCTTGTGAGGACGATGACCCCGCCGCGACATGCAATGGACTTCGCCCATCCATGTCCTGGGCCGTCGGATCTGCGCCCGCTTCCATAAGCGCGAGAACGACCTCCAAGGCTTTTGAGGACTCGGACCCCACCGCCTCATGCAATGGAGTGCACAGATCCTCGTCCTGGGACGTTGCATCTGCGCCCGCTTCGATAAGCGCTCGTACTATCTCCAAGGCTTGTGAAGACGATGACCCCGCCGCCCGATGCAATGGATTGCGCCCAAGCATGTCCTGGGCCGTCGGATCTGCGCCCGCTTCCATAAGCGCTCGTATGACCTCCACAGCATGTGAGGACTTTGACCCCGCCACCTCATGCAATGGAGTGCGACCATCATTGTTCCGGGCCATCACATCGGCACCAAGATTCAGAAGGACCCGTGTCACCGACACTGCCCCCAAATATTGTCCCTGCACCGCTGCATGTAATGGCATCGACCTGACCCGAAAGCCCAGAGCGTTCACTTGTTGTATGCCCTCGGTGACAAGGAACTCTACAATCTTGCGCAGGCCACAAAAAGCGGCATAATGCAAGCATGTTCCACCGGGTTGTGAAGGCCTTTTGAACCCGTGATGGTCCATGTCGGGGTCTAAAGGATCGTGTTCCTGTATCCAGAGCCAGATCGCGAGATGTGGTTTCCTTGGGTCAAACAGCTGCTTCAGCCCAGCTTCCACCCTTTCCGACACGTCCTCCAACTGCACATGGTCAACCCAGTGCTCCGCAGCATATCCGGCGAGAGGAAACCCCTCCAAGCTGTCACTGTCGAAGTTTTCATCCAGGTGTAGCAGAGTCCCCAGACACGCTTGTGCTGCGATGGTATGAGCGCCTGTCATGGAAACATGGTAACGCCGGGACACGTCGCTGCCTTCGGCCAGGCGGGCAGACATCAGGTACTCCTTCACCGAGAAGTGCGAGAACTGAATGACCTCGGAATCATCTACACTGACGACCGAAAGGAAGCTAGGGCATGTCGACAACACCGCATGTATTGGATCTGCTGGGCGGAATCTCTCATGGAATTCCGGAATTGGTCCTGTCTCGAAATCAAATGCGAGAAACTCCGTGAGTTCCTCAACACGGAGTGGGCGGCAAGCTACTGCGACACATTGCAACAGCCGGTGAGCAAATTCCCAATTCGCCTCGCTGATATCGAGCAACGTGCGCTCATATGTGTCGTCGAGCGTCTTCGGTAATTCGGCAAGGGCACGTTCAATACGTGCAGGGATGCAACGCCGCAGGAAGTCCAATTGACAAAATACCCAACGGAACCTATGGCCACCTATCAGCCGACATCGATAACCATCATCGTTGCGCGACTCACATCCCGTTAGCTTTTTGTGAGAGCTCATCTATGACCCGTTTCTTGTCTTCTGCTCTCCACTTCTGCATCTTGGGATCCGAGTGAACAACCGACGTGATGTAATCGAGAATGTCCTGCTTTTGTCCCTCTTCGTCATGAAGCGAAATTGAATGGAACTCCAAATGGTCAATGACCTCCTTGATGTCGACTTCAGGCCGACTGGTTAAACATATCCGCAGATTTCGAAGCCTTAGGTTAACAAGATGCTCCACAAGCTTCAGGACGTTTTCACGGGGCGATGGTGTGTCAGAGGAATCGGGACACTCGTCAACGGCATCAATAACCAGGTAAACTGGCGCTTGCCCTGGGGAGTGGAGCATCTCTTCCAGACATCGCGCAAGGTCACTGTCGCTGGGAGTTTGCGAGCCATCACCTTGTGTCGAATAAAGACGGGAAAGGATGTCGCAATATGTGGCGGACTGATTGCAAAGCTGGAAGAGTAACGAAGACAGTAACCCGCGACGGTGCTTCTTTTCGTCGTCCCGAAAGTCAAAATAATAGAATCCTAGTGAAGCTAATCCAGACTCGCGCATGCCGTCAATCTCTTCGATGATCGATGAACTTGCCAGTGCCGGTATATGAGGTCCAAGAACCAAATCATTGGAAAATCAACCTACCACAGCAAACTCTTTCCCGCTCCCGCTATATGAGATCGACGTTATCAATGGCATCGAGAGATCAAGAGAAAGCAATACACACGCTTTCCATGAATCCAAAGAAGAGGATCAGCCGATGATTTCCATTTGGCAAATGTGTCGCCTTGGATGAACCATCGTGCCGTTCCGTTGTGGTGAGTTTCACGTCCGATATTGTAATTTTTCCACGGATCCGGTGGAGAGAGCCAACTTCGGACATTCTGTCGCAGCTGCGCACCTGTCAGACAATGTCACCATTCCTAGTCAAAATATCAATAGGAAGGAACGGACGGTTTGACACGTTCATGGCGTTCACGAGCTTCTGCATCATCTCTAATAACCCAGTCAAGTCCGTGCCACCCGTCTCGTCAAGACATAAACCGACCTAGAGCTTTCTGGATGTCGCATGCCGATGCTTCTCGATCTAACCAGATAGACGTTCGGTGGAGAGAACTTGGAAAATAAAGTACGACTCTCTCACCGCTCATGACCTCCCTCAAATTCTTGACAAGCCCATGCACAACCTCGAGCGTCTGCGCTGCAGTCGCACGAGACTCATCAAGGGTCAGCCGGTCGAGTCTATGAAGCACTATCTCGACGTCGTTCTCCCCGAAAAGCTTCTTTACGAATTTTTCTGTGCCCCATTGAGTCGAGTCACGTATCTATCTGCAACGTTGGACTCACTTAATCGCCCTTGCTTGACTTGCTTCGTCGCTACAGCAAGTGTAGAGATCAACTGAACTAATATCTTGGCGACAGTTTCCGTCATAGCTGGCGTAGGGGGGATGGTCGTATAGATTTCGAGTCGCTTGAGAAAGTTGCAGATCGTTTCCAATAGGTCGACGAGGGCGTCATAGCTCGAATTGACATCTTGAACAGCCTATACAGATTGAATGTCACAAGGACTTGCCCATAGACACTGTGGAGATACACACCGAGAGGAGCGCTCCAATGCCAGTATGTATCGTTTTCACGAGCGGAATCTGCTGGACAAAAAGTGTGAGAGACAAGCAATTTGTAGAACCTATCAGTCATTTCGACATACGAGACCGAATGGTCCGCCAAGCGTCACAGTGCCGGAAAGTACTTGGAGTGCTCGGACACTATGTTTAAGCACTGTCACGAGCCTGTTGTCAGTTCCTCGAAATTGGCGGAAATTGCGAGCTTGGTCGTAAAGAAGTTCGGCGAGAGATTCGACAGAGCTGCAGCGCTCGAGTTGGGCGGCGAGTGGGTGTCCTGCGAGATTTATTTTTGTTTCCTTTTCGAACTCCTCCAACGCGGACTGAAACAATGATTCAAACACAGAGGGATCAGAGATGGTGGCCATGTATACGAAGTATATGGGAATGGGAAAAGAGGGTGGATGGGAGCGCACGCTGTGGTGGTGTGCCAGTGGGAGGCGTGGGAGGACACTGCCTGGCATACCGACATCGATAGCCGCCCAAAACAAACCAAGCACTGACATCGCGAGTGACAGAACTCAAAGACACAGCACAGCAGAGTAGGTCAAGGGTCAGGAGACCCTGAGATACACGTGAACTGCATCGACTTAAAGGGAGGTCGTGAGAGACTGAAAGCAGACATCGCGAGGGTAAGGAAATTTTTGATACGCCACATGGTTCTGGGCCTCGCCCGCCTTGGCTCTATCCGCCTTCCGGAAATCACTTCTCCGTTCTCCTTCTCCAATCCTGTTTGATGTTTCTTCTCAACTATGGAAATTGCGCACACAAGTTTCAGTTGACCGGCCACGACCCGTCGACCTGCCTGTGCATGTCCAGGTCGGGACGCAGACAAGGACGCAGATGCCCCGGTGAGCTCGCGCACTCTCCAATATCCGCCCTCCTCCAGCTACACTCCTTTCCTCCGGCCGTACTGTCCCCACTTCCTTGCCCTGCGCCACTGTCATCCGACCAAGGCATTCCCACACTGTCACTGGCCCATCGGCATACCCCAACACCCGTCGCGCCTTCCCGGCCCCGCCACCTTTCTAGATGATCGAGCACTGGCATTTTCTGACACTTGTCAATGCAGCGTCGCATTGGACGCCACGCGGATGCTTCTCATTTCATTGACAAAGTACAACTTCCCCGTCTCGGTCCTTGACACCTTGCATCACTCAGCCGTTGCCGTTTGCCACGTCTTAGTCATCAGGAAAAACCTCACGTGCTAACTAGCGATAGCGCCGGATAATTTATCAATAAAGCAATTAAGAAAGATAATCGCTAATAACTGTCACTAACTGTCACTAATTTCCATGTCACTAATTTCCATAATGTGGTCCGTTCATGGCATCAATGAAAAATTTGAAATTGAAATTACAGTAACTTATCTACGTGAGCATGAGGTAGACATCTCTGTCGCTGAATGGGTTTACATAGAAAGTATGGCAATGTTCCAGCACTGTGAAAGAATTCCACTCCGGGGGAGTGGCTGGGCGGCACTGAGGGAACAAATGTACACTACAGAGAATTGTACCCACTGGAATGATGCTAGCACGCCGGTGACCATTGCGCATCAATCTAGACACCTTGTACATGAGGTGATTGGGATCAGGGCTGGCTGGAATACTGGAGAACCATTCAACGTAGGCGAGATGCATTGTAACAGGTGGGGCTGTCGTCGATGTTGGAAAGATTTGTTTGTGCACCTTGCTTGGTATTTGAAAAACAACTCGAATCTGAGCTACCTGGTAACCTGAGAAACAATCAGTATTGGTCGAGAGAATACGCAATAAGTCCCACTCACTATGTGTGCTGCGTTGAGTTTGGCTCCGGACAAGAACGGTGTCAAACCGTGGTGGTATTGTACGCCCACGCGAGTCAACTTGCTCCGGCCGAACGTGAATGGCATCCACGATTTCAAATTCATTGACCGTGAATTTGATCTTGTGAAAGACAGGGACAGACCGAAACGGTATCAGTGTATCGGCTGCCCGAGCACGGACTGTAGCCACGGAAGTGCTGGGGTTGTTCACTTGTGCAATGTAGTCGGCCAGGGTATCTTGGAACTCGACCGCACCATACTTCTCTGCAAGGGTATTGAATGACACTGCTCTGACAGTAGGATGTAGGGTCATCTTTATGACGCGAGTACGGCATTGTAGTGGACCTATAGGCGAGCGTGCCAAATCTCCATCCGGCTCATGTGCTGTTGCTGGCTGCAGCTGCCGTTCAATCCGAGCAGTGTGTTGTTGAACTTTCTCGCGGCGTTCCAACCATGCCGTCATTTGAGGGAACTCATCTCTGTGGTTAGTTGCACAGTACGCGTCCTTTGTGAAATCAATATGTAGACGCTCCGACTGTTCTGTGTTATAATTGTCAGTTGTTCCAAAGAGCGTTATTGAGCTTCTGTAATGAGTTAGGCTATGAAGTTTTGGAATATTGAAACCTTCTCGGATACCAAGATCAACGAAAACCCCTTTATTAGTGTGAAATCGACGCAGGGCCTCCTCAAGGCGGTAAAGCGTATCCCCTGTATGAGAGGGATACTCTGCCAAATACCAAAAGTCGATTAGAGAGCGTACAGCACGGAGTACGCGTGATGGCATCTGTCCATCCGGGAGTGGTAGATCGACGATCAGGCCCAGAAGAAGTCGACAAATTGCTTTATGTTCCTTGCCCGAAACGCGAGACAGTGATGATATCCCCTTTGGGAAAAGGGTAATGTTGTGGTTCGGAGGCAGAATTCGGCATTGCATGTCGATTTGTGATCGCCCAAATGCTCTTGTCAGCCACGAAATAAGGTGCTTCAATACACCCTGAAGTAACTGGTGAAGGATATCGGGGGTTATCGATACATACACATTTGCAAGTGGGAGCAACTCCCAAAATGGCAGGTATATTGGCTAGATACCCGCTTCTCGACACGCTGCGTGAAACATGTGTGTGTTGCCGTGAGCCATTTGATATGTGTCGATTGCTTTGTTCAGATCGTGAGGCGGAAAGGTTGTGTATTCTCCCAGTTGACCTGCGGGTACAGAACACTTTGGGCACCGGCCGTTGTATGTGCATGTCACGAGTGTTTGCTCCGGGTAATCTCCAACAAAAATGGCAAAGATTGGGTGGCATCGGCGCCAGGCCCCATCCCCGCTCATCATGGGAACACCTGTTTCACCATAGGAAACAATCGGTGCTAAAATCGACCGCATGCAGGCATGAAACATGTTAGCAAGGGCACGACGCCGAGCGGCCTTATTCGAGATCCCTTCCAGTTTTGATGTCGGGATATATGCAATTAGAATTTGGGCGTGACGCGAAGGCTTTCGACGAATATCTTTGGGAATGTTACCAATAGTAAGATACACTGGATATGCTGTCTTCCCCCGGAAAAGGGTGGTTTGTGTCTTGTCAGATGAAAGTATTACCGGGATGACAGTTGCGCCTGGTCGCGTTGATTCAAGAGAAGTCTAGCACAAGAATTTAGTATTGAAATTGGGTCAATTCATATTACGCACCTGTACGGCCCACCACCAATCTCCGGTATGGATCTCACTATAGACTCGGCATGATCGTTCTCCACTTGTATAGAGTCGCTCTGGGGCAAAGACCAGATCATGCATGAATTCAGGGTCGCCATAGAGGGACCGGATACAGAGAAGAACATCGCGGCAATGGAAGTCGAGAGTTTCATTCCCGATGACAACTTGGTTACTTTCAAATGGCGGGCGCCCTGGCAGATGGTGATCAATAATGTTATTGAGTTGATTCGCCGTCTGATATGACAGCCCGAGCTTTTCTACGACCTTTCAAATAGATTAGCAGGAAAATGAATCATGTGTAGCATTTACATACCCCGGGGATTGAGAGTAACTCAGTCACGGCTGAAGAGGATGGCCCCCGCATCTTAGCCCAACGTGCAATTGCCCAGTCACAGTGGGAATGAAAAGGAGCCCAGATAGTGCCAAGTGACATGCCCTGGCTCCCTGACGCCTGACACGGATCTTGAGGCGGATCATCAATCAACACGGCGCCGGGCCTTCCAAAGGGGAACCTATCAACGGTTAGCAGAGGCGGCTCCATTTCTGCACCAGTAATAGATTGTTCTTGGCATTCCGGTGCAGGCGGTGATGCTGATAAGTCGACGGCAGGCCCTTGTTCAGGAATGACCGCACCAGAATGATTGGTGGGTTCAATGGCGGACTGCTCAAGAATTTCGAATGTGTCAGCGTCGATGGCGGCGATATGATCCATGATGTCGGCACCATCATGAGACTCATGAGTGTCGGTGCTGGCAATGTGGTCCGTGACATCGGCGCCATCGCTGAACTCACCATGAGCGTCGGTGTTGGCAAAGTGATCCGTGATGTCCGGCCTAACACTGAACTCACGAGCGGTAATTCGATGGCGATCGTCCCCTGGAATGAAGAGGTCACCAGTGTGCCAAACCTAGACCTTTGCCGTCGGTGTCTTACCATTGTTGTCCACAACACGTGTCGCGGTGAACTCGCGATTGGGTCGCTGCAATGTCAAATTACAGCCGCCTTCAGAGTTAGCTTCCTCAATGACGACAGGGTTCATGTTTGGAACTAGTGAAGGCACCACTAGAGACAACGATTGAGACGAGGCCTGTGCTTGAGACGCTGCGCCCACAGTGCGGCAGCGCGAACGCTGAGTTCGCGTGACATGAAGAGCGTACCCAGATCGCGTAAAAACGTTATGGCAGCCTCGGCATTTGATATGGTGGTTCGAATCCATGTGGCAATGCGACAGTCAGAGGGTCAACAAAGTGGAAGCCCGCCAACGTGGTGGTTTGTCGTCACGTACAGCGACCGGCGTGTCAGTGCGACCTGGGGAAACACTGTGAGACACCGTTAGTCGGTGCTGTGAGATTTATATAAGACGTGACCTACCTTGTACTCGAATCCCCAACCCGCACCTTCCTGTTCTTTTGTGTTATACCCAGATTTGACTCCACTCCTTTTGTTCTTGTCTTCTTTGTGTCTGTCGATGGCTCCTCGCACACGCCGATCTCACATGATCGCCTCGGCGAATCACACCCAAGAATTGTCAAAAAATAATCAAGCTCCTGTTCAGGCCTCTACGCAACGCAAACATGGAGCAAAAAATAGCATCGCAAGTCGTGATATCAACGATACAGGGCACAGCCCAAATCCCCCTGGTAAGCGATAAGTAGCCATGAGTGAGATGAGACTAAGATGATAAGGATCGAGAAAACGCACCATATCCTCGATTGCCTCAAGGGAGGTGGCAGAGCAAGCCACCTCTAACACACCCGATACCCCCTCCGCAAGTGCTCCCCCTTCAAAGAAGCAACGCAGTGCTGGTATGTGTTTTGTGGATGTAGCTCTTCAAGCTGATCGTTTCTTGAAGGCCCGATCCGAGGTCGTCCAATGCAGCTTGTTTTGCCGGGTGAGGAAGGAGTTGTAGATCAGGACAACGGGCGAGTTGCGGCAAAGGCCAAGGCCAAGGGTAAGAGACCCGAGTTGCGACGAAGTGAGCCAAACAGTAACAAATAAGTTCGTTTCCGAAACTGACTTCCAATTTTTTTAGCCTCGTTGCCTTCGTCTTACGCTCTCGCAAACCAGCTCGTGGATGGCTTGGCTGGCGACGCCAGTGATATAAGTAACTCTGAAGCCCCTAGTGACAATACTGATATAGAAACTGAGGCCGAGGCTGATTGGATTGATGAACAACACTTGACAGAGTTTGCTCAAAAGCAGCCATCGAAATTCGAGGCTGCTATGAAACTTGAGGTACGTTGCCGCTGAGCAATCTTCCCAACCCACCCCACTCATTACCTTTGTAGCGGGCATTCTGGAAGGGCACACGTCCTACTCCAGATTGCTCCTTAGTTACCCATGCTGGCATGCGAGAACTGCCGCACGAAGATGACACGTTGCAGGAGTATGATGCAGATATCATGCCCGACATTACTTTGATGGAGACACCACCACCTCAGTGGCCGGCAATAACTGATCTGTGCACTGTTCCGGGCACCAATCGTGTTACGCTATCTGTCCAGCCACCGCTCCTCCGGCTTGTCATTCAAGATTCGTTCGAGCATGTCCGTGCGTCTCTGTTATTCCAACATGCATTCCCGGAGCCTACAGCCACCATTGCTGTGCTCAAGGATGCTCTCCTCTCTGCCACTAACAGTCATAGGCTGAAGGCATCACCGATACACAATCGACTACTTGTAGACGATACATATGTGGTCCAAATGTCTCGTCTGGTGAGTGCCACATCTTAGACTTGACATATCTGAGGCCGTTTTCAGCTGCGTGCGAGGGTCCCTCTCTTCCGGAGTGAGGTCAAAGAACGCTGTAGTATGTTGGTGGCATCACACTTTGCTGCTATTGGCGACGCACCTCAAATCGTTCAACTGGTCAAAAGGCAAATTGCGATGTACAATTACATCTATCCAAATGTATGTACTACATTGTCTTCCGTTATATATTCTACCTAACATTTGTTCAGAGGGGTGGGCCTCCCATGCGCTCACGTCCATACCACAATGAGCGGATCATCACCGTTATCCGGGAGTTGTATTTCAGTGGAGGGAGTACCTCCTTTGCTAGCCGCTTTCACCGCATATTCCCTGTCTTTACGGGTTCTGATGCCAATCCAAGGCATGAGGTGCCAATCCCAATGGTGGCTCTGGTTGCGACAGCGGTAAGTCCTGCCTCCAAATACCTTACATAATCTTACTTCATAACATATCAACAGCTTTATGCCGCGATCTTGGAGTGGCATACTGGCGAAAAGAAGGTCACTGAATTCTCGACAACATCCTACCTCGATGTCTATGAAGGCCATGTCAACAGTTTTTTGCGTATCCAGAACGAGCATAACTCTGCGTTTCACTCTATGATGGCAGATATATTTGCCCAAGCAAGGCGAGTGTTTCATGACCCTCCGTTGACGCTGACTAACTAGCCATAGCAGCCAGCCCAGCATGGAGGCAACAGGAGGAACTATGGTTACTCAACTCAACCTTGCAGATCTCGATGGTTGAGCGCGTTGAGCGTTCAACGTTCATCTCTCGGTTTCAACAACCAACCACATCAGGAAAATATCGATTTTACTTAGTGGTCACTTATTGGTGCTTATTGGTGCTTAACTGCGCTTGGACGATAACTTAGTGCCATGCTTAGTAAAAAGTCTCCAAGCACGCTAAGCCAAGTCGTTTTCTTAAATTTTGCTTAAATCCGACTTATCACGTTGCTTATTCTGCTTATTCTGCTTATTCTACTTATTCCCCTTATATTCTGCTTATTCTGCTTGGGCTAGGTGCAAATCTAAGCATTCCAAGCAATCCTCAAGTGGCTTATAAGTTGTCTCAAGCATTCCAAGCAGTCCTTAAGCAATCCTCAAGTGATTCATAAGTAGTGTCAAGCATATAAAAAGCATATATTTTTGTTTGTGCTACATATTACATTGTGTGATAAGGGTATTACTAGTACATCAAGGGAGCACGAGAGGCGACAACGGCGAGTGCACTCGTCGTCGCCGCTCACGCTCCCCTGCCGAGCACCCCGCCGTCATCGCCGCTCGCGCTACCCCCGCGGCGCAGCGCAGCAACGATGCTTGGAGAGGGTCGGAGAGGGTCACGGACTTGAGGGGTTTGAAGATCGGTGGATGGTACTCAGCGGGGGGAGCGCGAGCGGCGACGACGGCGAGTGCTCAGCGGGGGGAGCACGAGCGGCGACGACGGTGGGTGCTCAGCCGGGGGAGCGCGAGCGGCGATGACGGCAGGTGCTCAGCGGGGGGAGCGCGAGCAGCGATGACGGCAGGTGCTCGGCGGGGGAGCGCGAGCGGCGACGACGGCGAGTGCTCAGCGCGGGGAGCACGAGCGGCAACGACGGTGGGTGCTCAGCCGGGGGGAGCGCGAGCGACGAGGACGGCGGTTACTCAGCGGGGGGAGCGCGAGCGGCGATGACGGCGGGTGCTCAGTGGGGGGAGCGTGAGCGGCGACGACGACGACGGGTGCTCAGCGGGGGGAGCGCGAGCGGCGAGGACGACAGGGTGCTCGGCGAGGGGCGCTGTCGACGAGGCCGGAGAGCACGCGCAGCGTAGAGCTGCGCCATGGGCCGCTCAAAGTGGGGGGAGAAAGAGGAGAGGGGAGGGATCAGAATCACCCGAGCAAAGGAGGAAGGTAAAAAAAAGGACGAACATTGTGCACGGCGTGGGCGCTGAGCGCTGAGCTGTCTGTCGCGCGATACGTATTCTATCTCGCGCAGCCACAAGACGTGCGCCACGACAACGGCCTTGGCCTTGAAGGGGCGGTCCCATCTATATATTCTCAACCACGACCAGGATAAGGGTGAGGCGACTGCGCACGGCCCTCGAAGGTGGCAGGGGCCTTCGGGTGCTGTCAAGTCGAAATCACTGTGAGCCAAAAAAAACCAGTTGTTAGCTTATTTTTCACGAAGAGGAAAAGGGAAAAATATCCGAAAAGTCCCCTACTAGGGGGGTTGGGGAAGTTGAACGTTGATACAGTTGATGTTTGACTTGAACGTTTGAACGTCGTAACTTACCAGTTGTTTGAACATGTTGACGTGATTGGTAAGCGGGCACGACTTGTTGACTTTGACTTGAGCCTGACTCGGAGATCTGAGACTTTGAGACGTTGCCTGCCGCCCCGCCTCATGGCGCCAACAGAGATCATCAGGCCTCAGCTGGATGACGTGCTCGCGTCGGACAGGAGCTCGTCGCCTCATGGCGCTGTCGACGACCAAATCAAAGAGTATGCAAGCCCGGGCCCTCTGTGGCCCTCTGGTACGTTGCCTCTCCCCTCACCACGGTCGTTTGCGTTCTGCGCCGCCACGCCTCGCACCTCGTTTTCTAAACAACGACAACTACAGGTAGCACGCCTTTCACGGGCCTGCAACCCCACCGTGAAACGTGGACCCGGGCGCCCTAAAGGAGGAAGCGGGATCAAGAAATATCTCGACCCCAATACACCTATCCCACCAAAGCGTGCTATCGGCCGCCCGCGCAAAGACGGCCTACCTGCTGGTTCTGTGCCGCGTGGTACCCCTTCCTCAGCTATTCGCAAACGCAAGGTTGCTGCGCCCGGTGATTTCGCCGCACCTTCCTCGGAGAACGGGAATGCCCATGACGGCAGCGACTGCCAGCGCGCCGCCGTTTTCATGTTCGGTGCGTTTCCGTGTGCGTTGAAAGAAAGGGCCCGCTTATAGTACTTACACCTACCCAACTCCAACCACCCCGCGCCGAGTACAACGTACAGCACTCTCTCGGCTGCGCTCCATCACAGGCCAACGGAGACCGCCGCTTCTCCTCAGAAGGCTATGCAAGCTGTCGACTCAGTGGCTACACGACGATTGGCCAGAGCTTCTCCGCACGGACGCTAATACGCTACTCCAGAGTCGCTTCAAACACCCTATTCCCCCCAGCTATCGCAGCGCGTCAGGTGTGGCAGGTTTTCGTCTGCATGCCTGTTGACGGCGTTGCCACCGCGCGTGAGGCCAGGGCGAGCGTGACGGACGTCGCCCCCGCGTACGTCGGCGCCACGCGCGAGGTCGAGGTCGAGGTCGTGACGGACGTCGCCACCGCGCGAGGCAGAGGTCGAGGGCGTGACGGACGTCGCCCCCGCGCACGAGACCGAGGACGAGGGCGCCGAACGTCGTCACCGCATACGTCGGCGTCACGCGCGAGGTCGATGTCGAGGTCGTGACGGACGTCGCCACCGCGCGAGCCCGAGGTCGAGGGCGTGACGGACGTCGCCCCCGTGCACGAGGCCGAGGACGAGGGCGCCGAACGTCGTCGCCGCGTACGTCGGCGCCACGCGCGAGGTCGAGGTCGAGGTCGTGACGGATGTCGCCACCGCGCGAGGCCGAGGTCGAGGTCGTGACGGACGTCGCCACCGCGCGAGGCCGAGGTCGAGGGCGTGACGGACGTCGCCCCCGCGCACGAGGCCGAGGTTGAGGGCGTTACGGACGTCGCCCCCGCGCACGAGGCCGAGGTCGAGGGCGTGACGGACGTCGCCCCCGCGCACGAGGCCGAGGACGAGGGCGCCGAACGTCGTCGCCGCGTACGTCGGTGCCACGCGCGAGGTCGAGGTCGAGGTCGTGACCGACGTCGCCACCGCGCGAGCCCGATGTCGAGGGCGTGACGGACGTCGCCCCCGTGCACGAGGCCGAGGACGAGGGCGCCGAACGTCGTCGCCGCGTACGTCGGCGCCATGCGCGAGGTCGAGGTCGAGGTCGTGACGTCTCCACCGCGCGAGGCCGAGGTCGAGGGCGTGACGGACGTCGCCCCCGCGCACGAGGCCGAGGACGAGGGCGCCGAACGTCGTCGCCGCGTTCGGCGCCACGCGCGAGGTCGAGGTCGAGGTCGTGACGGACGTCGCCACCGCGCGAGCCCGATGTCGAGGGCGTGACGGACGTCGCCCCCGTGCACGAGGCCGAGGACGAGGGCGCCGAACGCGTCGTCGCCGCGTACGTCGGCGCCACGCGCGAGGTCGATGTCGAGGT
This sequence comes from Russula brevipes, assembly GCA_022496215.1. NCBI lineage: Eukaryota > Fungi > Basidiomycota > Agaricomycetes > Russulales > Russulaceae > Russula > Russula brevipes. The sequence continues at coordinate 15,012 of WTXF01000295.1, forward strand.
CGTGACGGACGTCGCCACCACGCGAGCCCGATGTCGAGGGCGTGACGGACGTCGCCCCCGTGCACGAGGCCGAGAACGAGGGCGCCGAACGTGTCGTCGCCGCGTACGTCGGCGCCATGCGCGAGGTCGATGTCGAGGTCGTGACGGACGTCGCCACCGCGCGAGGCCGAGGGCATAATGGAGGTCGCCGCCACGCGCGAGGCAGAGCAAATGAAATGCTTACTGTGAGTACTTGACAGTGCTTAGTGTGCTGCTTGATGATGTGCTTATCACATCTTATGGTGCTTAGTGGTGCTTAGTGGTGCTTAGTCTCCTTAGTCTACTTATTTTTTTGGTCGTTGCTTGGATTGCGTTGTTTTGTTCCCAAGTAATTACATAAGCAAAATAAGCCTGCTAAGTGTTTCAAGTGTGAAAATAAGCACACTAAGCTTTCCAAGCTGTGAAGTAAGCATGCTAAGCATGCCAAGTGTGCCAAGTTTTTTTCATGTTTTCCTGATGCAAATACGACGTCTGTAAGTTACACTTTAGTCTACGTGAGTAACGTGACTATTGACTCAACATGATTAGTTCAACAAGGCGGTCAATATACCCAGCTTTAATCTCGTTGGACAATCACACGTAGTAGTACAATTTTGTGGTAGTAACAATCATTGCGGCATTGCAGCTGCAGTGAATTATACCAAATATTATCACATTTATTGTCAATTATTGAGCTCCAGAGAGAAAATTATCGATGAAATTATCGGGAAATTATTGCGCGCATTGTCACCAATTATTGCATATTATCAACATTACCAATGACTAGCGAAGATAACTGTCAATAAATTATGGGGGGTAAACCTAAACTTAATAATATAATCTAGCGAAAATAATTCCCCTAGCGATGAATAATTTCCCTAGCGATGCTAAAATATCGGTAGCCTAGCTAAATTACCATATGAGGTTTTTCCTGATGTACATTCGGGCCGCGAACCCTGCTCCGAGCGCTGTTCGCAACGAGGGAGCTCCGCGGGCTGGCGACGCTCCCGGGCGCGCAAATTATATTTCCTGCCTGAGTTTCGTCAGGTTTCCCAAGAGGTGGAGCTGGCGCTTGCAGCAGGGCACTCTTGCGACTGCGGTATCCAGTTCCGCGGGTATAAAGACTTGGGGTCCCCAGACTTCTGCCTGCCAGAGGGCTTTCCAGTAGATGAGAAACACCTCATTGTCACCGCGTTTGACGAGTATTTACATGCAGTACCGACCGGCGCCTCTCTTGCTCACCGACCCATAACAGGAAGTAGATCCACCCCTTCAGTACTACGATTCTGCTCTGGGGCCTACGCACGGATTGCGGGCGCGTACTCCACATAAGGACCGTGTGCTGCGCCGCGTTTATGCGTGTGGGTGGACTGCGATGGGTGCGTGCGGCGTGCTGGCGGCGACGATGATCAACACGTACACTACCGCTATCCTGACGGACCATTTCGGTGACAGGCCCGACACGGAGGTGGAGCCTGTCCAGCATGGGACGTACTCGGAGGACGTACTTGCTGTTGAGGGCGTCGTCCCGCATGAGACACCGATGATGGCCCCTGGAGGGAGAGGTTTACGTGCGACGGTCAAGGGCAGAAGGTACTGAGGTCGCGCGTACCGTGGAGGACAGACGTGTATTGCGAGATGAGTACGATGAGTGGTGGAAGAAGGTCGGGTGGTCATCGTCTCCTGAACACCAGGGCACAAATTTCCTGGTCTGGGTCATTTGTTCCATATAGCGGTTCTTACCATAATGCAGGACTAGATTAGTGACGATTGGAAACCTCCAATTCATGCTCTGAGATAGAGTATGAGAGCCGAAAAGGCCAATTCACAGACTTGGCCGTTTACCATAGTGGCTGAGGATACAAGGAGCTAGTGCGTAACGTGGGAGATACGACGCCCGGAGTCCGTGCTGATCCTGCCAGTGCGATGAGCGTTTACGGAGGAGGATATATGAAAGGGCATCAAGAGGAAAAAACAGGAAATTTACTGAAACTAGCCATATGGCGAAATCACTGACAACGCCAAGGCGACTTTCTCAATCTGTGGTCGCCCCATTCCGGAATTCAACCGAGTGCTGGTTTTGTTGGTCTCTGATCCTGGGCCATCCGAATTCAGGCATCGAGCGCGTGTTGTCGTTGACGCGCGTCATTTATCGCTCGTCACGTGGATCGGTGTCAACATCCTCCGCTTCTCCACCTGATTGTCTCGAAGCTATAGTCGTCGTTGATTGTATTCTTTTTTTTTTTTGAAACCAATAGGTCGGTGCGTGGTTGCTGCTGTCATCCCGGATTCGGAGCACCCGATTTCTCCGTGTACAGGTTGCACGATGCCTGCTTCGTTTACCACACGTGGCTGGCTCAACGATCTCACCGTACTCGGTGACACGAGTCTGCGCACAAATGGATGATGCCGTCCACGCTCTCACCAGGACGCAACAGGTGATCAGCCTTGCTGCGGACGTGCTCACCGGTGGCATCGAGGAGGATAAGCTTCTCGATCTCAAGACACGCATCGGCTCTCCGACCGCAGGTGTGTGAATTTGGACTTCCTGAGCGTGCGCAATCGCTTGTGTCTGAGCGCCCGTGACAGACAGCCCTCCTTTCCGCGTCTCCAATTTGATCAAATATGCGGAGTGCTTGATCCAGCCCCGGCAAGAGAATGACATGTGGGTCACTGACGTCTTGCGGTCTGTCATCAACCTCGACCTGCAGTGGGTCTCCGAGTCTCCGACCGTTGGAATCAGAGCTCGTGAGAGAAGATGTAATTTTTTTTTGGTTTTTGGGGTTGCCATTTTGATTGACTGGCTATTGACTTCATGTGGGATCTTTGGTGGTTACCAGCTTGGGGAGGCTCCTACTGGACTGCCTTTTGCAGTACCGTGCGCTCCGTGGTGGTGGTGCTCGCTTGAAACGGGCCATCAGTCGTGAAAATAACGTCGAGGAATACGACGCGCATGCCGCCATGATCCTCGAGTACATGCAGGTGCGGAGCAAACTCGGGCTTTGTCTGGTTTTGCCGCTGACCTGAAATGAATCTCCACTCGCAGATGTTCTGGAACGATAATGAGGGATTCACGACCGAGACCACCACTGGCATTCCGGGTGTCGCGATGGGCCGCTCCGGTTACGGTTACGGATCTGCACCGCTCACCGCCTTTGTTTACAATTTCGACCCATCGCTTGGCTGTGACGACGCGACATTCCAGCCATGCTCGCTCCGTGCTCTGTCCAGCTTGAAAGTTGTCGGGGACCGCTTCAAGGAGTTCTCCCACTCAGCCGAAACTTCGCGGAACAGCAGCCGCCTTATTACGGCTTCCTCACGGAGGACCAAATAATTGGAGGTCATGGAGGGAACCGCTACAAACCGATTCATCCTCTGAACTGACCTTGTGGCGCAGCCCCAATTCTTCGCCTCTTTCAACTCGGCCGAGCGATGGTACGATGCGCTCATTGCGTTGGGACAAGATTGGTTACATCGATGTCACGCCAGTCTCGCAGTCCAGGTCGGGACGCAGATGCCCCGGTGATCTCACGCACTCTTCCAGCTCCCGCTCTGACTATGGACTTACAACACTACTTTCCACTGGTCGTATCCTCCCCACCTTTTTTCCCTGCCTCGCTGCCATCCGACCGAGTCATCCCCACACTGTCACTGGTCCATTGGCATACCCGACACCCATCGCACCTTCCTCTGCCACCTGAGCATGTTCTGTCGTTGATGTCGCGTTGGACGTCATGTGGAGGCCATTCTTGACATCTTCCAAAAAAGTTCAACGTCCCCGCCTCGGTGCTCGACACCCTTGCATCGCCCCGCAGTTCTCTGCGTATTATAATCAGACGGTGTCACCCGCTCCAAGTGGTGTTCACAACAAAGGAGGTGATGACGCTTCGGGGCACCGCAAACGATACCTCTCGCGCCTGAGTTTCATCAGGGCCCCAAAGTGGAGGAGCAGGGGCGAAGCTCTGCTGGCAGCCGTCCTGAATGCTCGTACAGCAGGGCGCCCTTGCGACCTGGTCCTCCGCTCCTGTGGGTATAAGAACTTTGTCTCCGGAGTTCCTCTCACCAGCAAACTTTACGGCAGATGAGAACACCCTACGCTCGCACCCATCGCATTTGATGGGTATTCACACTCACTACCGACCGGCGCTACGTCTCTCTTGCCCACCGACTTTTGTCGTAACTGCGCTGGAACACCAAGCGGATCCGTCACTTCTATTTCCGTATTTGGTTTCTTCTCTGGGGCCTACGCACGGACTGTGGGCACGTACCAGACGGTACGGGCCGCGTGCTGTGCTGCGTGTATGCGTCTGGGTGGGCCACGATAGGTGCGCGCGGCGTGCTGGCAGCGACGATGACCGACGCTCGGGCCTATGCTGCCACAGACGCTATCCTGGCAGACCTTTTCGGTGATGGGTCCGGCACTGAGGTGGTGCCTTTTCAGCATGAGGCGAACACGGAGGACGTACGTGCTTTTGAGGGAGTGGATTTGGAGGGCGTGCAGAGGGAGGTCGAACGCACCGTGAAGGACAGACACGTATTGCGGGATGTCCGGCGGAAGAAGGTTGATGCTTAAGAGATCTGCCGTGGTAAGAAAGGGACAGGTTCCGCGATAGGTTGGGAAGAAGCACACGATGTTTTGACGAGTGGCGGGGCGTGGTTGTGTAGGGACGAGGGTAGAAGTTCGTTCACTAGGGGAAAGTGGGACCCGAAGGCGACGAAACATGGACGTTCATCCGTGGCGTAGCCCGCCGCACGGGAAGTTGATAATGAACGAAATAGATGAGAGAACGAGCACCCAATTTGGTGACGAATCTTAAAAATACAGAGATCCTCATATTCATGCAGAAGCCTGGTTATTAGACTTGAATTCGCCGGGGTCAATGCGAGAATGGAGCGACACGAAAGGATCAACGCGACATGCTGACGCTCATGAAGAAAAGGTAAGAACTATCTACTGCGTACGGAGGCTCGCGTCGTGTCGGACGCGACGACGGTTATTCGAAGTGGTTTGAGACCGGCGAAGCTTGACCTTGACCGATCTTGTTTTCGAGTTACCTAACTTGCGCGTGGCGAGACGCGGGACGAATTGACAATGAGGCCTAATGAGGGGCCGAACGACATGGAAGGGAAGATAAGACAAGGACGACAGAAAGGGAGGGGGTAGGAAGGCAGTAAAAGGGTTCAAACGAGGGAGTGGGTGAGGGCGTAGTACGCGTAGTGACGGGGCCGTAGGTCGTGTGGTGAGGGCGTGAGCTGAGGCCGGTGAGGCCGTGAGGGTAAGGTGTCTGTTTTCCAGTTTTCCTTTTCGGCTTTCCTAGGGAACTGATTGTGCCAACAGTTACTGTCGCAGTCGCTGGTGTCCGACTCCCCAAACAGGCGAACAAGACAGCGCGCACCCACCCACAACTGTTCGCAAATATTGCCCACTTACACCAATCCTATCTTTCCAGCATCGACTCTATCCCGTAGACCACTGCACGGGATCTCCACGCATCGACATCCGAGCCAACGCTTGGGACTTATCGAGACAGGCGTCATTGGTGACCTGCCAACGCCGCCCCGCCGACGAGATCCGGCAGCTGAACCTTTTGGGTCGCTATGGTGTAGTGTTGTAAATGCCCAGGCGACCCATCCGAATTCCATTTATGGCGAGGGCACCGAGCGTGTTGACCATTTCTGTTCTGTTCTACTCCTCAGCCGCCTCGCGCCTCAGCCAATGACGCGTCGCGTTGATGACGTGCGTCGCTCGTCACGTGTTATGTTGGCCGGTGTTCTGTTAAGTCACTACAGACCATCGACCATCCTCCACTAGGTTCTGTCTCAAGGCTATACTTGTCGCTGATTGTACTTCTGTTTTTTTCAAACCTCCAGGTTGGCGTTGTTGCTGCTGTCTTCCCGGATCCAGATCACCCTGAGTTCTCGGTGTACTGGTTGCATGATGCCTGCCTCGTTTACCACCCGTGGCTCAATGACTCGGAGCTCACCGTGCTCTGGAGCCTGCGCCCGATGGCTGATGACCTGACGCACGCGGACCATGTTCACAGGTCGCATCGAGGAGGCCGTATTCGACATCAAGATCAATCCTATCCAGAGCGAAGCTACCCGCATCGGCTGCCCCGCTGCCGGTGAGTCATTCGCTCTGGTCGTTCATGGATGCTATCAACTAATTGCGACGCTGCCGCTGATGATCTCGCCCCTGCCAAAAAAAGACGGACTTCCCTTCGGCGCCTCCGTTCTGCTCAAGTACGCAGAGTGAGAAACAGAACGGCTCATGGGCCGCAGACGTTCTGTGGCCGAAGCTTAACCTCGACTTTCGGTGGATCGCTTCGCATTGGAATTAGAGCTCGTAGGCATCTGAGGACCAGTGCTTTTCACGTTGTATCTGATCAGTCCGCAGATGGGACCTCTGGTGGCCTCCCGTGTGGGGAGGTTCCTTCTGGACCACGTCCCTGCAGCATCGCGCTCTGCGAGGTGGTGCCCGTCTCGGACGGGCGATCGGCCGCGGACTAGACGCGGTTAACGAATACGATCCCCAAGCAGCTCTGATTCTCGATTAACTGCAGGTAAGTCCGACCAAATCCTTTTCTTCCTAGTGTCGCCATCTCGAAATAGTGCCGACGACTGACTCGTGGGCGACCACCTGCAGACGTTCTGGAGCGAGAAAGAAGGGTTCATGACGGAACAATGATCACCAATGTCGCGGAGGGCCGTTCTGGATACGGGTCCGCACCACTCACCGCTTCGGTTACAACTTTGACCCGTCGCTCGGTTGCGATGACGCGACATTCCAACTGTGCCCCCCCGCGCTCGTCTAGCTTGAAGGCGTCGGAGGTCGCTTCAAGGAGTTCTTTTCAATTAGCCGAGTTTCACTACAGATCGGCCGCTTTCACGCTTTTTCACTGAGAATCATTTCATCGGGGCCCGTCCGTCCGTCATATGATGCTGAAACCCTCATCCCGCCACCGGTGACTGACGGAGACATCGCCATCGCCCAGCCCAATTCTTCGTCCTTCACTCAGCCGAGCAGTTTACGACCACTCATAACATGGGACCTCGTTGGCTCCCTCAGCGTGACCAAGGTTGCCTCGAGTTCTGGCGTCAATTCGACCCCGCCGTGAAGATGGGCGGTACAAGAAGGGCTCCGCGACGTACAGGGCTTACCAAGGGGTGCACGAGTGGGCGAGCAAGATCGTGCTGCAGCTCGCGGCAAACACGCCGAAGGACTAGTGCTCGTCGAGTGCATCGAGAAGGAGAAGGGTGGGCCGTACGGACCCCGTGGCATGATCCGCAGCCTGGCTGCTGCGCTCGGCGTGTAGACGCGTCTAATGGCTCGTCCCGCCCAACTGGGGCTACCTGGTCCGAAGCGGTCTGGGCACGAGTGGGCTGATGAGGTGGGCCGATGAGGTAATCGAGTGGGACGCTGACCACAACGACGGTTATCGGGGCGTCGACCCGGCACTGTACCGCGAGAGGCGGCCGTCTCCTTCCTGGTTTGAGGAGACGACGCGCCATCGCGCCATCGTTATGGGCGCTATTGAGCTGATGAGAGGGTGCTCGTAACGAATCGCGTAGGGATTTGAGGGAACGGAGTGTGTAGAGCAGGACCAAGGTTTTTTGTTTTTGTTTTTTCTTCATTGATATTGAGTTTCGAAACTTCTGCCACGCAGGATGTTGTCAGGCGAGAAACTTGAGCCGTTCTATTTTGGAGTGATTAGGAGGCGGGTCTACAAGTTGTATTTCTCAAAGACAATTCAAATATAATACATGTACAATCAGTCACAACACAATAGGATGATATCGTGGAATGAAGCCAGATCTAAGTTATGGGGGTATTGTGCCGTGCCTGCGAAGGAGCTCTGCAACATCCCCGTGTCCGTTGGATAATGACTCATGTAATGGAATACACCCACTCTTGACCTTGGGTCCTTGCAGCTGCGCCCGCTTCGAGAAGTAGTCGTATGATCTCCATGGCTTGTGAGGACGAGGATCCCGCTGCGAAATACAATGGAGTCCACCCATTCTTGTCATGGGCCGTCGGATCTGCGCCCGCTTCGATAAGCGCTCGTACGACCTCCGTGGCTTGTAAGGACGAGGACCCCGCCGCCTCATGCAATGGACTGCGCCCACTCTTGTCCTGGGCCGACGCATCTGCACCCCCTTCGATAAGCGCTACGACCTCCAAGGCTTCTGAGGACGAGGACCCCGCCGCCTCATGCAATGGACTGCGCCCATCCTTGTCCTGGGCCGACGCGTCTGCGCCCGCTTCCATAAGCGCTCGTACGACCTCCAAGGCTTGAAAGGACCAGGACACCGCCGCCTCATGCAATGGACTGCGCCCATCCTTGTCCTGGGCCGACGCATCTGCGCCCGCTCCCATAAGCGCTCGTACGACCTCCAAGGCTTGTGAGGACCAGGACCCCGCCGCCTGATGCAATGGACTGCGCCCATCCTTGTCCTGGGTCGACGCATCTGCGCCCGCTTCGATAAGCGCTCGTACGACCTCCAAGGCTTGTGAGGACGAGGACCCCGCCGCCTGATGCAATGGACTGCGCCCATCCTTGTCCTGGGCCGTCGCATCTGCGCCCGCTTCGATAAGCGCTCGGACGACCTCCATGGCTTGTAAGGACGAGGACCCCGCCGCCTGACTGCGCCCATCCTTGTCCTGGGCCGACGCATCTGCATCCCCTTCGATAAGCGCTCGTACGACCTCCTCCACGGCTTGTGGGTACCAGGGCCCCGCCGGCTGATGCAATGGACTGCGCCCATCCTTGTCCTGGGCCGACGCATCTGCGCCCGCTTCGATAAGCGCTCGTACGACCTCCATGGCTTGTGAGGACGAGGACCACGCCGCCTGATGCAATGGACTGCGCCCATCCTTGTCCTGGGCCGACGCATCTGCACCCCCTTCGATAAGCGCTCGTACGACCTCCGTGGCTTGTGAGGACTTGGACCCCACCGCCTCATGCAATGGACTGCGCCCATCCTTGTCCTGGGCCGACGCATCTGCACCCCCTTCGATAAGCGCTCGTACGACCTCCGTGGCTTGTGAGGACGAGGACCCCGCCGCCTGATGCAATGGACTGCGCCCATCCTTGTCCTGGGCCGACGCATCTGCGCTCCCTTCGATAAGCGCTCGTACGACCTCCGTGGCTTGTGAGGACCTGGACCCCGCCGCCTGATGCAATGGACTGCGCCCATCCTTGTCCTGGGCCGACGCATCTGCACCCCCTTCGATAAGCGCTCGTACGACCTCCTTGGCTTGTGAGGACGAGGACTCCGCCGCCTGATGCAATGGACTGCGCCCATCCTTGTCCTGGGCCGACGCATCTGCGCCCCCTTCGAAAAGCGCTCGTACGACCTCCATGGCTTGTGAGGACGAGGACCCCGCCGCCTGATGCAATGGACTGCGCCCATCCTTGTCCTGGGCCGACGCATCTGCGCTCCCTTCGATAAGCGCTCGTACGACCTCCGTGGCTTGTGAGGACCTGGACCCCGCCGCCTGATGCAATGGACTGCGCCCATCCTTGTCCTGGGCCGACGCATCTGCACCCCCTTCGATAAGCGCTCGTACGACCTCCATGGCTTGTAAGGACCAGGACACCGCCGCCCGATGCAATGGACTGCGCCCATCCTTGTCCTGGGCCGACGCATCTGCGCCCGCTTCCATAAGCGCTCGTACGACCTCCGTGGCTTGTGAGGACTTGGACCCCACCGCCTCATGCAATGGACTGCGCCCATCCTTGTCCTGGGCCGACGCATCTGCGCCCGCTTCCATAAGCGCTCGTACGACCTCCGTGGCTTGTGAGGACGAGCACCCCGCCGCCTCATGCAATGGACTGCGCCCATCCTTGTCCTGGGCCGACGCATCTGCACCCCCTTCGATAAGCGCTCGTACGACCTCCTCCACGGCTTGTGGGTACCAGGGCCTCGCCGCCTCATGCAATGGACTGCGCCCATCCTTGTCCTGGGCCGACGCATCTGCGCCCCTTTCGATAAGCGCTCGTACGACCTCCATGGCTTGTGAGGACGAGGATCCCGCCGCCTCATGCAATGGACTGCGCCCATCCTTGTCCTGGGCCGACGCATCTGCGCCCGCTTCCATAAGCGCTCGTACGACCTCCAAGGCTTCTGAGGACTTGGACCCCACCGCCTCATGCAATGGACTGCGCCCATCCTTGTCCTGGGCCGACGCATCTGCACCCCCTTCGATAAGCGCTCGTACGACCTCCTCCACGGCTTGTGGGTACCAGGGCCTCGCCGCCCGATGCAATGGACTGCGCCCATCCTTGTCCTGGGACGACGCATCTGCGCCCGCTTCGATAAGCGCTCGTACGACCTCCAAGGCTTCTGAGGACTCCGACCCCGCCGCCTCATGCAATGGACTGCGCCCATCCTTGTCCTGGGACGACGCATCTGCGCCCGCTTCCATAAGCGCTCGTACGACCTCCAAGGCTTCTGAGGACTCCGACCCCGCCGCCTGATGCAATGGACTGCGCCCATCCTTGTCCTGGGCCGACGCATCTGCGCCCGCTTCGATAAGCGCTCGTACGACCTCCGTGGCTTGTGAGGACCAGGACTCCGCCGCCTGATGCAATGGACTGCGCCCATCCTTGTCCTGGGCCGACGCATCTGCACCCCCTTCGATAAGCGCTCGTACGACCTCCGCGGCTTGTGAGGACGTGGAATCCGCCGCGCGATGTAATGGAGTGCGACAACTATCGTTCCGGGCCATCGCATTGGCACCAAGTTTCAGAAGGACCCGTGTGACCGACGCTGCCCCCGAATATTGCCCCTGCACCGCTGCATGTAATGGCGTCGACTTGTCCCATAAGCCCAGAGAGTTCACTTGTTGCATGTCCTCAGTAACAAGGAACTCTACAATCTTGTGTAGGCCACAAAAAGCGGAATAATGCAAGCATGTCCCATCGGGTTGTGAAGGCCTTTCGTGTCCCTCTTCGCCCTTGTCGGAGTATACTGGATCGTGTATCCAAAGCCAGATCGCGAGATGTGGTTTCCTCGGGTCAAACAGCAGCTTCAGCCCATCTTCCACCCTTTCCGACACATCCTCCAACTCCACATGGTCAACCCAGTGCTCCGCAGCATATCCGGCGAGAGGAAACCCCTCCAAGCTGTCACTGTCGACGCTTTCATCCAGGTGTAGCAGAGTCCCCAGACACGCTTGTGCTGCGAGAGTATGAGCGCCTGTCATGGAAACATGGTAACGCCGGGACAGAATATCGCGGCCTTCGGCCAGGCGGGCGGACATCAGGTACTCCTTCACCGAGAAGTGCGAGAACTGAATGACCTCGGAATCATCTACACGGACGACCGAAAGGAAGCTAGGGCATGTCGACAACACCGCATGTATTGGATCTGCTGGGCGGAATCTCTCATGAAATTCCGGAATTGGTCCCGTCTCGAAATCAAATGCGAGAAATTCCGCGAGTTCCTCGACAAGGAGTGGGCGACAAGCTACTGCGACACATTGCAACAGCCGGTGTGCAAGTTCCCAGTTGGCCTCGCTGATCTCGAGCAGCGTGCGCTCATATGTGTCGTCCAGCGTCTTTGGTAATTCGGCAAGGGCACGTTCAATACGTGCAGGGAGGCAACGCCGCAGGAAGTCCAATTGACAAAATACCCAACGGAACCTAAGTACGTCCACCTATCAGCCGACATCGATAACCATCATTGTTCGGCAACTCACATCCCGTCAGCTTTTTGTGAGAGCTCATCTATCACCCGTTTCTTGTCTTCTGCTCTCCACCTTCGCATCTGGCAATCTGTGTGAACAACCGACGTGATGTAATTGAGAATGTCCTGCTCTTGTCCCTTTTCGTCATGAAGCGAAATCGAACGGAACTCCAAATGGTCAATGACCGCCTTGATGTCGACTTCAGGCCGACTGGTTAAACATATCCGAAGATTTTGAAGCCTCAGGTTAACAAGATGCTCCACAAGCTTCAGGACGTTTTCACGGGGCGATGGTGTATCCAAGGAATTGGGACACTCGTCGAGGGCATCAATAACCAGGTAAACTGGCGCTTGCCCTGGGGAACGGAGCATCTCTTCCAGGCATCGCGCAAGGTCGCTGTCGCTGGGGGTTTGCGAGCCCTTGCCTTGTGTCGAATAAAGCCGGGACAGGATGTCGCAATATGTAGCGGACTGATTGCAAAGCTGAAAGAGTAACGAGGACAGTAACCCGCGGCGGTGCTTCTTTTCGTCATCTCGGAAGTCAAAATAATAGAATCCCAGCGAAGCTAATCCAGACTTGCGCATTTCATCGATCTCTTCGATAATCGATGAACTTGCCAGTGCCAGTATAT
>WTXF01000296.1:0-27292 GCA_022496215.1 Russula brevipes
GATGATGATAATTTTTTGATACCATCCGCCTGTTTTACTGGCCTCCGTGTATTGGGCCATCTAGCGCTGTACATACCCCAATTTTCATTTTCTTCCTCCCTTTGTTACCCGATCTCACTACCACCCGATCTCACTGCCATCATGTCCTAACACATGACCCGAGAATGGAAAAACACAGACCAACATGCCTTCACAGGCACCCGCCACTAAAGTGCTGTAGGATATGAATACGACAGCACCGTGAGCCCAGTTCCGGCTCGTGGAAAGGGATGGCCGTCCGAGGCAGTAGCGCGTGCGGTGAGTTTTGTTGTAGCCGAATGCTATGATTATTGTTTTTACGATCAGACTGCTCAGGGCAGGTCATAGCCACGTCAGTGCCGTTCAGTGTCGGATAATGGACTGCTCTTCCAACTACTCCACGGATCACCAAACTCCACCATGTATACGGCACATGGGACCCTTGGGACCCTTGTTACCTATAAGTAGACAACAAGGGTACTCTACTCATGGTAAGCATAGTGAAAGTCTAAGTGCAAGTCTAAGTGTAGTAAGTAGTGCTCACCTCAGTGGACGCGGGCGGGCACAAGAACTGAGGTGGCCTGTCTACCAAGCCATTTCGAACTCCCGTCGTCGCGCCCGGAATAGGATGCGAGCCCTCGGTCTATGTATATGAGCACCAATATAAAGTAATAAATTCTACAAAAGGGATTGTGTATCTATGGGAAAAGTCCGAGACACGGTAACTGTACTGAGATGATCTGCGTCATCGCTTTTTATCCGACATCGCCATCCCTCTAACTTCCCGCCTGGACCTCCCTCAGAGTTTGACGTAGAACGATGGGAGCAAATCCCTCTTTTCCCAAATAATTTCGCGGGTTGTGATTCGTTCCCAAAGTGGTGAAATTGAAATCGATCAGCGCTGGTTGTCATTTATGTTCGCAGGTACAGTAGGCTTGGCAGGCCCAACCCTTCCCTCGACCTTTCATGTTGTCGCTCTCCCACATTCTGCCGGCTGCCGTCTTTCGCCGCCCTCTTTTCCGCCTTGTCTTAGCCTTTCTCATCTTTGTCACCTTCTTGGTTCTCTTTCTCCCTCCCACAGACATCTCGCATCCCCCGCATTTCCCCACACAGCATCGTCCGTTGATTATACCCCCGCCCGACTTCGGTCCACCTCATGCTCAGTCGCATCGCATCAAGGCCCAACGCCCGCTCGACGGGCCCCACCGAAAGGAAGACGTCTGGTCTCAACGGCAGACGCAGTCCGCGATGCGTTCTTGCACGCCTACAAGAGCTACCTCGCCACGCGGCTCCGCACGACGAACTCCGTCCCCTGAGCAAGGCTCCGGTCGATAAGTGCGTCCTCCTGCACCGTCACGCGCACCGCCTTGACTTGCCGGGCTTGGCGCGCAGCTTCAACGGCTGGAGCCTCTCAATTATTGAATCCCTCGACACATTGTGGCTGATGGACCTCTATGAGGAGTTTGACAGTGGCTCGCCGTCGTTTCCAACATCACTTTTACTATGCCACCCGTGCGTGTATCCCCCTGACAATACGCCCGCAGTTCTGACCGGTTATGCGTCCAGGAAAGTATGCACCATTCTTCGAGACCGTCATTCGCTACTCGGCGGGCTGCTTTCTGCATATGCCCTCTCACGTGACCCTATCCTCCTCGCCCGCGCAGACGACCTCGGCTCCGCACTCATGCCTGTGTTCGACACCCCCTCGGGTCTGCCAGCATTTTCCGTCAACACAGATACTGGAAAGACTGCACATGGGTGGACTGGGACCTCCACCCTTTGGTCGGAAGTACTCAGCTGCCAGCTCGAGTACAAGTATCTCGCATATTTGACCGGCCGCACGCATTATTATACCGCAGTCGAGAAGGTCATGGAGATGATGTACACGGCAAACCTCTCCTCGTCGGCGGGATTGTTCCCAACGATGTGGTCCCTCCAGACCGGTTTACCGAGTTCTAGTATGTCTTCCCGTCGTCGCTTGCTCTGTGTGCGTGCTGATGGCATGCACAGCAAGTATCTCCGTTGGCGCGTTTGCGGACAGCGCATATGAGTATATGCTCAAACAGTGGCTCCTCTCTGGCCGCACAGACACCAAAGCTCGTGATTTATGTATGATTCACCCTCCCGAAGTTTCTTTATCCCGGCTCACGAAACCCATAGACCTTCGCTCGGCGAACGCTATCCTTGAAAACCTTACTTATATATCACCCAAGCGCAACCTCCTCTACGTCACCGACGCCTTCGTAGATTCAGATGGGACGATCGACCCGACGCACGTATTCGAGCACCTTACCTGCTTCCTCCCCGGCGTGCTCGCGCTCGGCGCCGCGACGCTCCCAGACGTGCCGCGCACACACTTGTGGGCCGCACGAGGACTCGCAAACACCTGTTGGATGCTCTATGCAGATTCGCCCACGGGTCTCTCGCCGGACGAGGTCGTGATGAACGCATCTTCCGAGTCGTCATCCTGGGATGGTCTGTGGGCAACTCACCTCGCGCGGTGGGAGCGCAGTGGTGAGCATGGTGATCCTCCTGGTTTGCGACCGGTGGAGCCGGTACAGGACGAGAACATGCGGGAGTACAAGCCAAACAAGCCAGGCTATCTTCTGCGTCCGGAGACGGTGGAAAGCTTTTATCTGCTCTGGCGGACCACGGGAGATGTGGTTTGGCGGGAACGGGGCTGGGTTGTTTTTGAGGCGATCTTGAACGTGACGCGTGTTGAGGACAGCGGTTTTGCGAGCATTGGCAATGTTTACCATCCTCAGGCTGTGTTGCTCGACCAGATGCCAAGGTGAGCAATTATGCTCCGCGTGGCGCGTGTTGCGCAGTACGCATGCTGGATGTTGATGATCGCATCCCGTTTCATTTTATAGTTGGTTCCTCGCAGAGACGTAAGTATCTTGGGTGCTACCTTACTCTCGCGCATAATGAATATTGACGAACTACGTAATCTCCCAGGCTCAAATATCTGTTCTTGTTGTTCACGGACGATGACCTCCTCCCGCTTGACCATTGGGTGTTCAACACGGAGGCGCACCCGCTGCCAGTGTTCCGCTGGTCGGAATGGGAAATGGAACGATTTGGGATCTCGCGCGACATCCGAGCTGCTGACCGAGGATTGTAGGTAGATGAGAGCCGCATTGTTTCGCGGTGCTTGCTGGTCGAACGTTGCATCGCGTTGGGGACTCGGAGACAGGGCGGTTTCACGACTGAAGGAAGGCCTTTGGACTGGCGTCTTCTGGTCCCAGACGAGCACTTTTCACCGCATCTTCTATTGGGATTTGGTTGTTTTTTGGGATCAATTTTTGGTTTTTGGACGTACAGTAACATCGCATAGTTGGATTCACCACCTCGTACTCGCGTGGTGTCTGTCATAGAACAGTGAGATGGCGATACCCACCCACCGACACCTGCCGACCAACCTTTGTGGCAAGCTGCATCGATTAAAATGGAAGTGTCCCCGATCCCCCGTGCGAAAGGCAAGGAAAGAAAGGAAGGGCTTGGTCATGCCTCGCCTCACTTGAAGCGGCGTACTAGTAGAGATGTTGGAGAGGATGCGATGCATTCGCCGCCGTAAGGAAGCGTTGGCTGCGGTGCTGGTCGGTATGTAGTACGGTCGAGAGGCAGCGCATGAAGCGCGCCTTCATGGGCTTCTCATTGGTCATTGTTCAGCAATATTCGTACGATTGCTTCTCCCTCCGGGCCTCCGAGTCCCTCCCGGTCGCTCTTTGCGACTTTGCAAACTGCAAGGGGTGGCGGGCCGGGAATCCCGCACAGGGGCCGACCGGTGAAAAAATAAGAATGATTGGCCATGTGATTGACACCCGGCACCCGGCAGCAGTTCCTGTACCTCCGGCGTTGCCGTGGAAGAAGCCGGAGATGGATGACGCAGATCGGACTTTGAGAGAATGTCCCTTTCTTCAATTGGGCCAGGCCATTGTTGAGCTCAGGCCCTGAACATCGTAGCTTGTATTGTTGGCAATGACGAAAAGGCACACTGGAATGCCAGTGTCCAGAGTGTGAGAAATGCCTCTACATAGGTACTGTCGGATGCAAAAATCTTAAAGGGCGCCGCAACCATTGAACCTGAAGCTTGAAGGGTTGTTGTGCAGAGGACCACAGCTCACTCGCCAATTTTGGGGTTTTCAAATATTATCCGCAATTGAGACACATCAAGACACATCAAGTGACCGTGGCTCACGAGACACTAAGCTTAGGGCTCAGGTCTCACCACACTGGCAGTAGTACTTATCCGGTATGATATGAAACATAAGCCACAGCCAATGCATCCGTCCGAATGGTGACAGTGACAGAGGCAAGTCTCGGGGTTGCGCCCGAGTTGATTTGACAGAGGAACAGAAACGAGTCAAGAAAAACGGAAAGAAAGACAATAGTAGAGACTGACACCGTGTTGAACGGTGACAGAGACAGGTCTCAAGGTTGCGCTCAAGTTAATTCTACGGCGGAAGGGGAGGAAAAGGATGCCGAGCCATGATCGCTACAAGTCACGCTAGGTGGCGGTCACCCGTCAGTATCTTGTTCAGACACCGTGACAGTGCCATGATTGATTATTCAACTGGTCTTTGCGAGTGCCCAAACATTGAGCTCGTGCTGGCATCCTTCGCGAAATATCTGGCGAAGTCTCGGGTACTCAGCCTTCCACTCTGGAATGTGCTTCCCGAAGAAATCTGGGCAAATAATAATCATGAGTGTTCAGAGCCACCCAAGGAGTACTCGGCTCACGCCGCTCACCTATCTGTTCCTTAACGTATGTACATCAGGATTATGTAAGTTTACTTGTGGGAACTTGTGCAAGCGTGTGCAAGCGCGAGCAAGCAGAAAAAGCCGGAGAGATCAACAGCTCAGAAAGACAAGTCCCGATTTCAAAAAAGCTGTAATATTATGAAATTGAAAGGCATGGAAAAACTCGAAAGGTGACACAAAACATGAGAATTTTTATTTTGGCCAACCAACTACACTACTACACATAGACTGAATAACTACCATAGTCATGTGTCACAAATATGAGGGCAAAAATAGTGCATCTTGTTAGCTTGTAGCTTGCCACAAGCTAAAAAGCTAGAAAAGCTCACCAGTAAAGTACCATATTACTGATGTATCGTTGAGATTTGGTTTGACCCAGTTATCGTACCAGAGAGTACCTACAACGCAAATCAGAAAAGAAGATCAAGAGAACTGCGGCGTCTACTAGAGTCGTACCTTCGTCTGGTTTGGCATTTTTAATAGCCACCGCAAGGTAATAATATGACTACGATAGTTGATTCCGCTCTTTGAGTGATCTGTCGGAGTACGTGCAGGTGTGCTTACCTGAATGCAAGGGACCGCTGCAACCAAGGATGCAACCCAGTCATCTTTCTCAGCGGCATCGGTACAGAACTTGATGTAGTCCGTTATCGCCTTGTCTGGTGGCATGTGTAGGACAGCAGTGTCCTTCAGCCCGAGCTTTCCAGTGCAGGTATCGAGCATCTCATAGCTGTAATCTGCATCGACGGAGATTCTTTGGGTTAGATCCTTGTATTCCATCTGGTCAGGTGCCTTCAGAGATCTCTCAGTGTCATACAACATGAGCCTTGCGCAGTACAAGAAGTCTTGCTAGACGATGCAACAACTCATCATGAATACCAATGTCGATAGTCATCAGTAACCCTACGAAAAAGTTTTCGGCCATGGTTTGGTCTGGTACAAGACCAAACCAGACCAAACCAGACCAAAAAACTCGAAAACTTGCAACTCGAAAAGTCAGGTCCAAATTTTCGCAATGACTGTTGGTCTCTGGTACCCAACCATGGCTCACCATTGCTCACCATTGCTCACCATGGCTCACAACCCGACAAGTCCCAACAAGTCCAAAACGGTGATAATATTAAAATCAATTGCAATCTACCTAGATCCGATCTATCCAGATCAGATCTATCTAGATCCATTTTTGTGCATGTTTCTCACACTCCTCAAGTGTGACAGAGGTCACACTCAGGTCACATTTCTTCAACCATTAACAATTCAAGGTTTTTAATTATCTAAGTACAAGTACATACAGAAAAATGCCTATTTTAGTAAATTATATAACAGTGATATGCGGGCACAACGTGCCCGCACATCGGCACGGGACGCACGACCCGCAGGCGCCGCGATGTCATGGTCATCATGGTCGTGGTCGTGGTCGTGGTCGTGGTCGTGGTCGTCGTGGTCGTGGTCGTGGTCGTCGTGGTCGTGGTCGTGGTTGTGGTTGTTGTGGTCGTGGTCGTCATCGTGGTCGTGGTCGTGGTCGTCATCATCGTCGTGGTCGTGGTTGTGGTCGTCGCCGCGATGTCGTGGTTGTGGTCGTGGCTGGTCGCCGCGATGTCATGGTCGTGGTCGTCGTGGTCGTCGTGGTTGTGGCTGGTCGCCGCAATGTCGTGGTCATCGTGGCTGGTCGCCGCGATGTCGTGGTCGTGGTCATTGTGCTGGTTGCCGCGATGTCGTCGTGGTCGTGGTCGTGGCTGGTCGCCACAATGTCGTTGTCGTCGCTGCTCCCTGGGAGCTCCGCGCGTCCTTCGTGCCTGCCGCGTTTGGTCTCTCCACGTGGGACGCACGACCTGCAGATCGTGCAGGTCGCCGCGATGTCGTCGTGGCTAGTTGCCGCGGTGTCGTCATCGTCGCTGCTCCCTGGGAGCTCCGCGCGTTCTTTGTGCCCGCCTCGAGGTGATTTCTCGCCAAGCCAGCTTATCCAGGAATGCCTGGAAGCCCTGTCAGAAATCATCTATTATTAGCCTGCTGAGAGGGGGGTCTGGGAATGGACACCTATTATGACATGCCACGGACGCATGTTTGAGGGTTCGCACATAGGCATTCAGCGGGCCAAGAACCCTCCGTCATCGGTGTCGCGAATTGATAGGCGTTCGCCTCCACCACGCCGAGACCGCTCCCATAGCCCTCATCACCGCTGCAGTGGCCACGAGGACCGTGACCGTGAGTCTTCATAGAATGGGATTTTGTAGGGTTGTTCGGTTACTCTGAATCCAGGGGATGAGTGGCGGTTGAGAATTAAAAGGACGAGGGCATACGTCAAGCGAAAGCCTTCAGGATACTGGGTTGCTCCTAGGACCGAAGTTTGGCTGCGAAGTAGAGGGAGCCCCTGTTCCGCGCCCTGCGTGCCATGACGGTAAGCCAAGCTAACTCGAAATATCGGAGAACGAACCACTTAAATTTGATGATGGCTCCCTTAGGAGGCGACAAAGGGGGTGGACGACGAGTCATAACGACAGGGGCGTCGTCGTCCGACGAGGAATGAGCGGCGAGCGACTTGAGGGTGCTGGGCGCGATGACGATCTTGCAGTGGCTTGGTTTGAGGCTAAGATTTTCGAGGGTCAAGGGGAGGAGCGGAAAGGAGTCAAAGAGGGCTTGTTGTGAGGATTAATGATGCCCTTGATGAGCTGAAGGATAACAGCGTTGGTGCGGGCATCCCACATTCCACAGGGCAGCAAGTAAAAAATCAACCAGAGTCGGAAAATCAACAGAGCGCCTCTCCGGCTTCTGCCGCGTCACTCCGCTTTCCCGCCCGCGTTGCTCCTGTGTTGCCTCTGCTCTACATACAGTACAACACTATGCCGCTGTTCATGATGGCCGTACGCCGCTCCCGCCGTGCCGTTTGTGCTTCGCTCGACCGTAGAACAAACTAATTGTGCAGCACCATCACTTTCAGTTAAGGAGTGACAGGCCCAAACCCTCACCCTCACCCGCAGGCTGCGGGTTTTTTTGTTCCGACCCCCTGCGGTAATCACGGTTCGAGTGCGTTCAGCATGCAACGATGACTCAGCTCGGAAGGCTTCCCCAAACCCAAACCCACCATGAGCAACGCAAAGTTCGCAGGCAGGACGCAGGACAGGAGCTCTCAACTCGCGGCCGAACTTCGGTCCCAGGAGCAACCCAGTATCACCCCAATTGTAAGTCCTCATCCTTTTTTTAAATTTCGACCACCACTCATCCCCGGGTTCAGAGTAAGAGAACAACCCTACAAATCCCATTCGGTCCCTCTCACAGTCGCGGAGCGGTCACAGCAAGACCCCGCCGACCACCTGCGCGGAGAGTGCGTCGCCCGCACCGAGCGACCAAACATGGGCACGTCGCGGCAGGCACGACGAACCGTGGAGCTCCCAGGGAGCAGCCACAACGACACCGCCCACGACCTGCGCGGAGAGCCTGTCGCCCGCGCCGAGTAACCAGGCCAGTACATCGGGGCGGGTACGACGAACGCATGGAGCTCCCAGGGCGGAGCCACGACGACCTCGCCGACGACCTGCCGGAGCACGTCGCCCACGCCCAGAGACCAAACGCCAAACGCGAGCACGTCGCGGCGGAGACTGCGTGGTTTGGCATGTTATAGGTAGGATGTCTCCTACAGTCCTACGTCGTTCGCTCACCAAACGAGACACTTATTGGCTGCCAACTCCCAGGGGCAGTTACCCCGACGACATCGCAGCGACCTGCGCGTCGTGCGTCACCTGCCCCAAGCAACCGAACGCGACACATCGCGGCGGGCACGAAGAACGCGCGGAGCTCCCAAGGAGCAACCGCAACGATGACATCGCGGCGACCTGCACGATCTGCGGGTCGTCCCGCGCGGAGCGACCAAACGCGGCGGGCACGAAGGACGCGCGGAGCTCCCAGGGAGCAGCGACGACGACGACATCGCGGCGACCAGCCACGACGACGAAGACATCGCGGCGACCAGCCACGACGACGAAGACATCGCAGCGACCAGCCACGACGACGAAGACATCGCAGCGACCAGCCACGACGACGACGACATCGCGGCGACCAGCCACGACGACGACGACGACATCGCGGCGACCTGCGCGATCTGCAGGTCATGCGTCCCGCGCCGAGCGACCAAATGCGAACGTATCGCGCACAGCGGGCACAACACGCCCGCACCTTATCACTGTTATATAATTTACTAGGCACTTTTCTGTATGTACTATAGATAGTTACAGCTATAAAACTGTGGGTTATAAGAAAACCATTAAATTTTCGGGTTGGCCCCAACACGATGTCGACAGGTGCAGGTACGGGCCCGAGAAATTGGACCCGAGGGTGACCCGTGTCACTCCTTAGGCCTTAGGTTTGAGCGGCCGGCTAACTGATTTGTGGCTCGATTTGTGGCTCGGCTAAAGAGAGCCAGACTGACAGCTCTACGAGTTGTGACTCTGACTCTGGGAGTTGCCACAACACTGCCTTAGCAAAAACTTAAATATATTTAATTCGAATTTTGACAATCAATTGCGAGTTGTGAGTCTTGTAGAGTCTTGTAGAGTCTGGTTGAATTGTTGACCAGAGCAAACCATGGCAAAAGTGCCAAAAACTCGAAAACTTTTTTGTACATTTACTGATGTATGCACCAGGATACGTACAGTCATGTATGTTTTCAATGCAGAATCCAGCTCTCCCTTCTTTGCCATCTTCATTTTTGTACAGAATGCGTTGGCGAGCAGCTTTCCCCATATTTCCTTCTCATCTGTTATGAGGTTTGCAATTAAATCGCTGGTCTTTGCGTCAGCCTGAGCTCGCAAAAGCATTTGACAGAGATGTACTCGTTATCGAAGACTTGGAGACCAGAAGGTTTATCGGAATCTTGAAATGTGCTCCTGGCTTTGTCCTTCGAAACACCGTGGGTGAGATGGGCAGAATGATAGTTCAGCTCATTGACTGCGAGATGGAACCGCCCTGGGTGGGATACCAGGTGACTCGAGACATGTGGGTGCATTGTGAAACGACGGTGATGAGGAGGAAATGATGAGGAATAGTGACAAACTGGCAGGTATATATATACCTCGCTCCGAGTCCAAGCAGGTTCAGAAGGTTTGTCCTCCGCCTCGCATCAAACCTCGGTGTCACTGGCGTGAATGCTCCTCCGGTGACAAACGAGGCACGTACACCAATTAAGGCCAGTGATTAGGGCCAGAGATACGAAAATCTTGTACGTGACTTCATAAAAAGGGGCAATTCACGGAGGCGAGGATGAAACGGGGTGCATAACGTTGATATCATGTGTCTATTGCTTCCATACTGTCCACGGAGGCAAGAACAAACCGGGGTGCATAGCGTTGATGCCATGTGTATAGACGGGACTGACAACCCGGAGCTGAAAGATGTCAGAATGAACATGATCACCTCTACTTCTCGGTCTGGACATCGGATTTCTGTATTGCTTCCATGCTGTCAGCAGAGGAGAGAATAGATTGGGATGTATAATACATTATATGGCGAAGACTGATGACGCGGAGCTGAAGGTGTCATGATCTGTCTGTGTCTGAACTAAATCTATTGCTTCCAGATAAAACAATGTCAATGTTAGACCTGCTAGATCACTATACATGCCAGGGACACACCTTGCAATCTGTGGGACATCGGGAAGAGAGGAGGGCCCTGATGCACACAGGTAACCCCCGCAGAGGAGTCTGGAGCATGTGTACCGGGACTATCAGAACTCCTGTACTGTAAGTCCCATAGGGAAGAGGATCGTTCTGAAATTTCTGTCCGTTCAAGACGGGAATGTAACGTTGAGGTTAAATGCATGATCTGGCGATGACAGGGAGAATAACACACGATATTTATGGAGAGATTATGGACGAGAGTGGGAGTGGGAGAAAGACGATCAGATTACTTAGGGGTCCTTCAGGACACTCCTTTTGTATTTACTGTACAAGTATGCTACTTTGATTTTCGGGGTTTTACTAAGCTAGCCCGAGGCGTTCCAGAACAACACGGAAGTATAGTACTCTGACATGTGAAACCTAACTCGAGACCAGGCAGAGCGCGTGAAACTTCGTACACAAAAGGCAATTTCTTACATAAGACGAATGCACCACTTCAAGAGGCCATAGCATGAACACGAAGCAAAAGGCCATACATTCAAGAACAAAAGACCGTGTCTCTTCATGAGACATTTTGCACCACACCCCCGCACGCGCGACGAACGCCAAGGGATAGGGCATGTGCCACTACCTTCCAACGAGGTAGGGCTTTTGTTAGCACATCGGCAACCATGTCCTCAGTGGGACAATAAGCCAACGCGATCGCACCCTGCTTCACTGTCTGACGGATAAAGCGATAACGCATGTCGATATGTTTGGTCCGAGCGTGATAGTTATCGTCAGTGGCCAACTTGATGGCTGCTTGGTTGTCGCAAAGTAAAGGAATGCAGGTGGGAGCTGAAGGATATATGTCCGAAAGTAATTGGCACAGCCATATAGCTTCTTTGGCTGCGTGCATAGCCGCAATGTATTCGGCTTCTGCTGTGGACAATGTGACGATTTCTTGCTTCTTCGAGCTCCAAGATACTGCACCGCCGTCCAAGATAAAGGCGTACCCTGAAACAGCTTTGCGGTGCTCCTGCATACCGCCGTCCGCGTCAGTATAACCCTCTAAGTCATGACGTTCGCCTCCGTATGTTAGTTCATGCGACCTCGTCCCAATTAAGTAGCGTAGAACGTGTTTCACCGCTTGCCAGTGAGCATCGCCTGGGTTGTCGAGAAATTGAGATAACGCTGATACAGCGTATGCGATGTCGGGGCGAGTGGCAATAGCGGCATACATGCATCAGGAAAACAGCAAAATGCTGAATGCTTCTTAATGCTGCTTAATGCCTCTTATCCGCTTATTAAGAAGGGCACCCTGCTTAATAAGAGCAATAAAGAAGCATTAAGAAGCATTAAGAAGCATTCAGCATTTTGCCGTTTTCTTGATGTGAGACTGCCTACCGCTTCACGATATGGTGTATTCTTCATACGTACGCTTTCTTCAGGACTTGCGGGCGCATCCTTTTTGGAGTAGATGGCCCCGGGAATCATAGGTGTTGCATAAGGTTTGGCTTCGGTGAGGGCGAAATGTTTTATGACGTCGTCGATATATGCTGTCTGTGAGAGAGAAATAGTACGTGCGGTATGGTTGCGAGTAATCTTGATACCAAGCAACCAGTGAATTGGACCTAAATCTGTCAGTGCGTAGCAGTTATTGAGCTTCTCTTTAAACTCTGCAATCATTTCAGCTTAGTGTTGCCGCGGTTCCGGCTCCGAGCCAGCTCTGAGCCGCAGCCGAGTCGATTTTTAGTCAGCTAATTTAAGCCGCGGTTCCGGCTCAGAAGTCAACTCAAGTCGACTTAAGTCGATAGAT
The DNA here is from genome assembly GCA_022496215.1 of Russula brevipes. Taxonomy (NCBI): domain Eukaryota; kingdom Fungi; phylum Basidiomycota; class Agaricomycetes; order Russulales; family Russulaceae; genus Russula; species Russula brevipes. Next base: position 12,190 of record WTXF01000296.1, read on the forward strand.
TTGCTCAGAAAAAAAATGAAATTTCACACTTAGGGTAACGTCCATGGTGTCAGAAACCGATAGCTGACTGGTATACGTCCGTCCAGTCAATATCCACAGAGTGCCAACGGCACGGGACGGGTACGGGTACAGCCGTTATACGGTGTACAGTTTGTATACGGTAATAAATTACTACATTTTATGTATGATGATTACTATAAACTAGTATAGAAACACGGGTGCCATGATGTACATGTCCCCTTGTGGTGAGCATGAGTGGCAGAAGGGCGGAGACCGTGAGATGGCGGCGGCGTGGATGGAGGTGGAGTGGCAGCGAACGCGGGCGGGCGGGGAGTTGTCGGGTTGTCAGGCAAACCGGGGCAGGGCGTGCGAGGGAGACGGGGCGAGAGATGGGGTGGTCGCACACCAGGTAGACCGGGGTGGGCGTTGTCAACAGACTCACGCTGTGTCACCACAGATGAGGGAAGAGGGCAAAAGGGCAGAGATGGCAGCGGCGTGGATGGAGGTGGAGTGGCAGCGAACACGGGCGGGTGGGGAGTCGTCGGGTTGTCAGACAAACCGGGGCGGGGCGTGTGAGGGAGACGGGGCGAGAGACGGCATGGTCGGACACGCAGGTAGACCGGTGGGGCCGGTGGGTGTTGTCGACGAGGCTCTTGCTGTGTCAGGGAAGAGGGCGTGAGCAGTGATGCGAGGGCCGTAGACGCCGACTAAGCTTGCGCCGAGTCGCAGATGAGGCGGGAAGGGAGCGAGAACGATCCTAAGTTGCAGGAACGGGAGAGGGGAAAGAGGGCAAGACAATGCCGCTGTGCAAAGGCGTGAATGAGAGGGGAGCGGAGCACAGCTGCGGTCTAGATGCGTTGGCGCTGTCGAGGGTGGGTGGCGGTGGTGGCGTGCTAAAGGGAGTCGAGACCGAAGGGACAAGGAAAAGAGTGGACAGGTTTGAGGGCGAATGGGGGAACTGATGAAAGAGAGGAGCGAAATCTATCCTAAAGGTGACTGCTCAACGACATAACGCCACATTAGCTTGGGCATGCATAAGGTGCAGCCGCTTCTTAACAAGCATTAAAATACGGATAGTGTCAGCATTGAGACTCGCACGCTGGAGGGAAATGGTGTCGCGACCACCAGAGAAGATCCTCTGATCTGTCTTGGATACTTGGCATCCACGTCTTGACACTCGGTCAACTGCTGGAACTGCTGTGAATGGTGCTGTTGAAGCGTAAGGCGGCGGCAGCGGACGCGGTGGAGGGAGTGGGAAGACGGCATGGACGGAGGCGATGTCGGCGTGGGTGACTGAGGCGACAGAAGAGGGGCGGAGATGGCGACGTAGACGGAGGTGGGGGGGCTGAGATCTTGCGGCGCTGGCATTGGCAGCGTTACATTTCGCGAGTGTCGGGGACCGCATTCTTGCAGTTAGCGGGAACTTGAGGGGTGCTGACGGCGGCATTGCTTTTGAGGGTGTCGAGGGTGTTGCTTTTGCGAGGCTCGCGGACAACTTTTGATTTGCAGGTGACCTTGTTTTTGAGGGTACCGAGGTCTTGAAGCGTGCTGGAGTTGGCGGGAGGCGGGTCGAGGACGTTTGAAGCTTGAGGGCTGTCGGCGTTGGACTTGCGGGCGGTGACGGGGTCTTGAGAGTTGGCGGAGAAAGGTGGCGGCGGCGGTTTAGGGGATGAGGGCAATGGTGGACATGTGGGCGCGGGTCTGGCTGGCTCGGTGGGCGGCTCAGGCAGCGGTTTGAAAAGCGGAGGCTGGGGCACCACTGGGGGTAGCGTGTCCCGATGCAGAGGGGAAGGGACGTCTGAACATGCGAAGAGATGGGAGATGAAGCGAGCACGCAGCTTGGCTGTTGCTTCGCATCCGTGATTGCTCTCACTCGCAGAAGAAGTGTCCCGGGCCTTGCGAAAGGTGGTTGGCTGCTGCTGCTAGTCTGGCTTTCCGACGGGTGGTGGAGCGGCTGAATGCCGAGGCGACGATGGAGGGTGAATTTGGCCATAGGGGTCTGCCTCTATGTCTCGCGCTTGAGCAGCATCTCGCGGAGTTTAGCCTCGAGCGCGAGGCCAAACTCGATGCGTCGCGGTGGATCGAGGCCGGAGGTGCACGCCCACGCAGAGGAGTGGCGAACACGTCATGAGAAGGCAGAGGAGGCAGGCAGCAAGCTACAGGGCGCCCGAGCTGATCTCGTGGCCGTCGAGGCCTGCCTTGAGAAGCTGCGCATGAAACGTGTAAGGCTTGAGGGTTGGGCCGGGACCGAGGAGGTGGGCGAGGGAGGATGAGGAAGCGAATTGGGAATGTCTGAGTCACGGAGGGAGGGAAGACAAAGACGTTTCGGATGCACATCCCAGAGGCCTGGTCGGCGAGCTCTGCGCGGGAGGTCTCCAGCACGGTGTACTCGACCTCAACGTCCTCGCGGCATTTGATGGCCTGCTTGACGGCTTCTTCAAGCGCGAGTACCTTTGGTTTCATGTGCGTATCCCGCAGAGTGCTTCTGCGGTGAGATCGCGCGCTGGGTGTTGGAGGCGCTGCTGACGCCGGTTGATGTTGGTGTTGGCGCGCTGGCGCTGGGTGCGGGTGCGGGCGGGGTGAGGGCGAGCGAGGCGGAGGACTCGGAGAACTCTGCGGGGGCCAGGGTGGGCGCGGGCTTCGAGTGGGGTGGGCCGTCGCTGGCGCTGTGGGCGTGGATGAACTCTGCGATGTGTGGGATGGAGAGGGCGGCGGGTTGGTTGAAGAGTGTTAGGTGGAGATCCCGCAGGTGGGGAGCAGCGCTGAACGCGGAAAGGAGGGCGTCGAGGAATGGTGCGGGGCCCACGTACGCGAGGTCCTCGAGCACGAGGAGCTCCGTACGCTGTGACTCGGATGTCCGGCCTTGTCCCCAAGCGCATCCTTAATAACTTTGTATAGATCCTCGTATGACTTAGGCACTTAGCCTCCTCGCGGGCCGTCATCAAACTCCTTCAGCTGCGACACGGCTGGACGAGGGCAGCGCGAAGGACTTGGGCGCGTGACGCACAGTTGCACGCAGCGACCTCAGCCAAGTCGTGTATGTAGGGCGAGCCAGCGCCAGGTGGCGCCGACGATATAGGAGGTGGAAGAGGCCCGCGGTGAGCCAGTAGGCGGGGAGTGCGGGGAGTGCGGCGATGACCCCTGGGGGTCCGAGATTCACCTGTCAGGTAGTAAATCGCCTCCTGTCCCGAAGGCATATGGGTGATATATAGTCTGAGTGTTCAACATGAGCAGGAATAAGACACGTGCGAACACCACACACACCTTTGAAGGTGATTTGGTCATCGACGGCCTTCGTCGAGTGAAAACGCAGGAGCTTGGCTAGTTTGCTGTGATTCTGAGCCTCATGAATGCCAAGCTTGGTGCTCTTGCCGAAGGCCTCATAGAACTTTGGGGTTGTCTTTGTCCTCAGCAATCTCCGAGAACAGATCCATACATTTCTTAACAATGTGCTTGCGGATGACGTCGAGGATTTTGTTCTGCTGAAGGGTCTCGCGCGAGATGTTGAGTGGCAAGCCCTCAGAATCGACGATACCCTTGACAAGGTCCTCAGAGGTGTCCGAAACGTTGGAGCGTGGGGGGGGGGGGGGTTGCTTGAGCGAAAGGGTAAGTTGAAAGTTAGCACGAGGCATGCCAAAAGGAGCTTACCCTGCCATGAGTTGTTGTTCGATAAGAAAACGGCCTTGAGAATCATTGTCGGTAGAGGCGGCGGGTGCAGCACGGCTAGGTGGGCCAGGAGGGGTCGGAACCTGCTGAGGTGCGCTGGATGAGGAGGAGCCTGCTGCGCGGACACAGAACTGAGGAGAGAGAAGAGAGTCTGCCTGGTATCGCCTGGCAGACTGAAGTTCGGTGGGCTGTTAGTGGATGCGGTCATGTTGGTGGGTGCCGAAAGAGCCGTGGATAGAAGACGCGGGCGACGTGGGTCCTGACGTATTCGTGGCAGAAGCTATGTGCTGAGCGGAGCCCTGGAGGGGAGGGTATGGGTTGACGCTGGACAGGCCAGGCGCACTTAGATTAGAGAAAAGACTTGATATGGGACAGAGGGAAAGATGGAGCGACGTCCTTGAAACTTTGCGCGGGGGAAACGTGCTGGAACTGCGCAAAGTGTTGAGCAGACGGAGATTGGTCTTCAGGATAAGATGGCATGGTGGGGGGCTTATGTTGCGGGAAAAAAATGTTGCGGATGAGATTGTGATGCTCCATTCAACACAAAAGGGGACCGTCTGGATCGCAGCGGAGGGGGGCTTACAAGGCTCGCCAGGAGACTTCCGGCTGGACACACGAACGCGAACGCGAGTCTCGACGAGACGGGTCAGCAAACGTTCCAACACACCACACCGTGATACCAGTGACCGTGACCGTAACACCGCGGGAATACGCTGGGAATACCCGTACCCGTGACAAACCCCAGCTAGCAGCTAGTCGGTTTCACGCCAAAATGGGATTTAAAAAAAATATCCAAACTTGTATTTCTATGTGTGCACTACAGTACAGGAATGGTCATGTATCTACTCCCAGAGGGCACAGGGGCCAAGATGGCAGTCCAAGGGCGAGATTCTAAGTGTCGACCCAGTGAACTCCGACAAGTGTTGCGTGTTGCGGTGAGGGCCATTTGTCGACGACGAGTGCGACTGCGGTCTAGCCGCGTCGGCGAGGTCGGAGGCGGGTGGGGCGGAATTTGCGACATCGGTTCTTGTAGCGGCGTGAATGCTGGGGGCGGTGAGATGACTGGGCACGGCTTTGGGCTGCCTAGGTCGTGGGGGTGGGGCCTCGGGCGGAATATCGAGTTGGTAAGACTGTGAGAACTGTAGGGGCGGCGGCGGCGGGTGGGGAGGCGAAGACGGCAGTGGTGGTGTGGGCGCGGGTTTGGCTGGCGGCTCGAGGGGTGGAGGTGGTGTAGACAGGGCACCAGGAGGCATGAATGGGGGAGACGGGGGCTGAATGATGGGAGGGAAGGTCAGGCATTGGACGTCGGGTGGGTCATACAGATTTGAAAGCCCGAAATCGATATTACCGGTCTGTGATCCAAGAATGTTCTCGATTTTGAGGTCTGGACATATGACGTCGGCAACGAGAATGATGCATCGCTAATGCACCAATGAAAGGGGCATACCTCGATGAACGACGTTATTTTTGTGACAATACTCCAGCGCGCTTCCAATTTGCCTTGCGAACTTACAACGCGCTCGCGGAGGCGACTAGGGTTGATGATATAGTCGAGAACGTGGCCGCCGTTTATGTATTCAAACACCAGTGAAATAATGGTGTTGATGGACGATCATCTCTCGCATGCCGCATATGGATGGATGGTAGAGAAACTGCAGGATAACGCGGCTTCACGGATTGCGCGGATCTCCTTGGAGGCATCTTTTGTCATTTGCTTGACGGCCGCTTCGGCATTTGGTGATCCAGGGACGGATGGATTGAACCAGGACGACGCGGGGAAGAATTTTGACGGCAAACTACGCCATGGCAGGAGCGACGATGCAAGAAGAGTATGGTGGGTGTACGCACCTTCTCTCCTGTAATGTTATGATGGACCAGCTTTACCTTTCCCATGCTTCCGGCACCAAGGGTCTTGGAGAGGGCATAGTCTTCGAGAATACGATTGGTTGTGTGCTGCTCGTTGGGATCAGCCCCGCGTTTGGAATGCCTTGGTGTTGAGACATGCGGTTGTTCCCCATAGTGTCATGGGCGCTCAGAAGAGGTACCGGAATAGGAGGGGTGTACGGCTGGGGCGCAAGGGACATGGAGCGCGGTCCCGGGACCGTCCCGGGGGAATGGGAGCCGTTGTGGAGGCCATGTTTGGCGCGTTCGGGGGCTGAGAGCTAGCCGGCACGTTGGAGGAACCTCGAGGAGAGGGGAGCAGTAGTCCCTGGAGTCGGCAAGGGGTGTGGGGTGGAAGGAGGGAAGGAGACCCTGTCCGCATGCGGACCACATCATCGCCTGGTTGCGCGGAGCGAAGCAAGACGTGTATTGATTTACGTAGATGTTGGCGCGTACTGTACCTTTTATGACCTGGGCTCAATGTGTTGACTCTCATGTTTTTTTATGTTTCCTGTTGTGCCAGAGCGAAGCGAGATGTCATCATGTCATTTATCGTTGATTACGTTGATTGCCAGAGCGAAGCGAGATGTCGTTGATTTACGTCGAGCGGTCGGGAAACTTTCATGACCTGAGCCTCATGTGTTGGCTTGTAATGTCCATCAGGTTTCCGTCTGTCTCTCACTCTCCGTTAGGGACTTCAGTCAGCCTTTAAATAGAGCTGATAATACTATCTAACCTACAATATCACCCTTCATTATCCTTCATTAGTCCCGCATTGTTGTCGTTGATGGCTCGAGGAGGCAAGGCCGACAAACCACAGACACGTTATGTAAGCGGACAAACGACGCAACCCCCCGACCCGACCCCGACCCCGACCACTCCGACCACGACAGCCGCCAGATGACTCAGGGGAGGAATTTGACTTTCAGAGCGTCGACAGACAGGATTTGTCTAGTGAATCCTCGGCTTCACCATTGGAGCCTTCCTCCGCAACCCTCCCGCCGCCTACCGTAGCATCCGATGCCCCAACCAGGGAGACCTCTCCAGAACTTTTTGACCCACCATCAAAGACAAGTTCTCGACGTACTGCGGAGGATATCGAGTATTTCTTCACCCGTGGAGACGAGAAAGAAGGCACCAAAACCATCTGCAACGTTTGCAAGTACGTTATCACTTTTCCTCGAGGCGATAATTTTTTGATGAGGTGTCGGGTGATTAGCGAGCATTCCAAGTCGAACCCTGGAGCTTTTCACATTAATTTCCAGTTCTCTGCTAAAACCTCCAACTCACCGTTGCGGGGGCACCTCGACAGTACCCACCGGGTCGAGTACCTTCGTCTTCACAAGGAAAGAGGCTGGAAGTCCCAACTTAAAAGTATGAAGGACGCAGAAATGGAGTCTACTCCAGTTTCAGAGGTTCCATCCGATGTCTTCTCTCTGGAAACCTTCTTGGATCATTTAGTGAAATTCATCGTTGCCGATGACCAAGTCAGTACACTTCGTTGTCACCTCTACCATGCTGACTTCTCCCCCTTAGTCGATCTACGTTATTGAATGTCCTGAGTTTGCGCACTTCTTCTTCACTTGCGACCGACACTTCAGGATAACACATACCCCGGCGATCAAAAGTCAGAGAGGCTATCATTAATGAATGGGGGAAACATTTTCATATCCTGAGAAAGGAACTAGAGGTAAGCCTGTCCAGATTCACTTTGCGTGCTATCTTATTTATCACCCACCAGAATGTACCCGGGAGGATTTCATTTACCGCAGACATCTGGTCCAGCCAGTCTCGGTATCCATACTTGGCCGTCACCGCGCATTGGATTAAGAGGGACGACTCTCGCCACCTCCATCTACGAGGAGCATTAATAGCATTTCACCGCTTGCGGGGTAGCCACAATGGTAAACGCCTTGCGAGGATTGTCCTTAACATCCTGGATCGAGTTGGAGTAACAGAAAAGGTTTGTGGACTGTATTTCATCGTTGTCATAGGTGCTAACCCGGTCTAGGCGGGTCACTGGACCCTTGACAATGCCTCTGTAAATGACGCCTTTATGACGGAGCTAGGAGAATTACTCAAAAAGCAGGGCATCGCCTTTGATCACGTCGACAACCGCATTATGTGCTTCCCTCACATCATAAATATCTGCGCCACCCATGTCATCAAAAGCTTCACCGACATTGATTTGGTGGATGACGAAGCTGAGTCCAACACGGAATCCCCCCCAAGCGATCCCGAAGAACAAACCTACGATGAAGCAGTCGAGTGCGACCCCATTGCCTTTGTCGTTCCACCGTCCGAGCGATCCGGGCGTCGGGTGCACGACGCGATCAGTTTCAACACATCATCCGTAATGGCAACAACGAGGGATGGTTCAAGTCACCTCAGGATTCCAAAGAAATCATCCAAGTTCCCGAGAAGCAGCTCCTCCATGATGTCAAGACTCGGTGGGACTCAGTCTACAAAATGATTGGTCGTTTTCTGAACTGCGACCCGTAAGTAATTCCCAAACCTTTACTTATGAGCACCCTCGTCATAACCAAATAGGCTATCGACTATTTCCTCGCAGTTAACAAGGACCTAGCGAAACTTCAGATGTCCGACAAGGAGTGGGATGTCCTTGAGGACTTCGAGACTGTTTTGAGTGTGCGTCGTATTAATCCAAGCATCAATCATTGTTAGCGGCTTATCCTGTTAATAGTGCCCTCATATGGTTCAGCAGTCTATGTCGGGGGAGAAAGTACCCATCTTGTCGGGTGCAATACCTTGCTTCGAGATGTTTATGACAACATGGGAGAAAAACAGCAACAGCCGCTTATCGAAGTGGACATCAATTGGTGTTAATTGGGCGTGAAATATTATAACAAGATGGATAACACCCGTGCGTACGTCATTGCAATGTGTGGGTTCGAACAGTGTTTCCCTGCTCTGCATGTCTTCACTGATTGTTGTCAGTCCTTAACCCATGGATACGGATGGGGTGGATTCGAAAAAACTGGGGGCGCGGATTCGTAAAACAGGCTGAGGGTATCATAAAGGATCTTGTACGTTTCTGACATTGCACGAGTCCATGTTTATTGACCATCGCAGATGGAGGAGTACCGTGCCCGTGTGCGCCCTGATGTTCTCCAACCTAAACCAGCCCCGAAATCGAAGAAGGTTGACCTGGGTCAGCTCGCCGTCAAGTTTGGTCTTCCAGATATGGTCGATTTTTCCAGCAACAACCCCCACTGTGATAAACAAACTGTCGACGACGAGTTTCTCGGATATACGAGAGCGAAGTTTCAGTTTCAGATGGAAGAAATCCGCGATAATGATATCCTTGTTTTCTGGAAAGTGAGTATCCGTACGATGCATTACCATTCTAGACTTGGGTTTACGCTTCATAGAGCCAGGAAGCCATCTTCCCTACATTATACGCAATGGCACTCGACTATCTACCTATCCAGGCGTCAGCAGTTCCATGTGAACGCGTTTTCTCTTCGAGTGCGGAGACGGACACAAAGCGGCGCAATCGAATTCATCCTGTCCTCATGGAGGCCCTGCAAATTCTTAAGTTCACTCTGAAGCAGGAACGGCTTAACTTTATAGACGGCTGGGGAACAGCTGAACCCGACATGCGGGACAACGACGTGGACGACAGCCCCGACCCTCTGAGTGGACTATCGGCCGGTGCTGTCGGTGCCATGGCTAAGATAATGACTGCCATTTCCCTTGACGATGAGGGTTACTATAGTCAGGTGTGACGTCCTCCCGTCGGAGCATGTTCTTGGTGCGCCCAGCTTTCTCTTCTTCAACAGACCGCCCTAATACATGAATAGGAATCACGTATATACAGATGTACACACACACCCAGGCAGTATATATATATTTTACCATGCCAGCGAGCCAAGCACAGTGGCTAACGAAAAAGCGAAGCACAACGACGGGGACCCAAGCACTTGGACGAGGGTAAATGGGCAAGGGAGCCTGCGTTGGCACAGGGCGCTAGACCCTCAGACCGGAGCTCACGCGGTTGAGACAATCGGGAGCGCACAAACATGAAACAAAAGAAAGACAAAGACAAGCAAAAAACGGTATATCCGTCCCCTCCTTCCTCATCTACGACCGCGCCGGTTAGAAGACATGTCAAGGCGCAGCGCGCCAACGCGGCGATTTCTGTCGTCCGCCCATTGCACCTCTAGCATGAGGTGGTCAGGGATCCAGTCATTGTTGGTGAGCTTTTTCTAGGAGTCAGCATCAAATTCGATACAACTCGTTGAACAACGTACCAACCAACACACAAATGCGCACATGACAGTGAGGATTATGATGTACATTGGGTGTCGTGTGAGTATACGGGGTGTGGTGTGGGGGTGGGTGTGGGGTGTAGGCGGTAAGTGGCAGAGCAACCGGGAACGCGAAGTGCACCGTCCGCCCAACAACACACTGTTCTCGCACGGTCTCGTTCGCGTTCTTGCATACGCTCGCGTCCTCTCGTTCTCGCCTACGTTCGCGCCGTCTCCCTCACCCATCGCCGCCCGACACCATCCCTCCAGTCTTGCGCCCAGACACCTCGACACCCCCCAGTGCTCGCCCGCCGAAAGAACCGATACCACAAGCCCCGCAGACGCCGTGTGTGGCGTCACAGCCTGCGAGCCCAACGCTGACAGCCCGCAAGCATCCAACGTCCCCGACCCGCCTCCCGCCAACTCCCACACACCACTTCAAGACCTCAGCACCCGCAAAAACAAGGTCACCTGCAAAACGAAAGTCGTTCGCAAGCCTCATAAAAGCAATGCCGCAGTACATCACAAGAGCTTGATTTTCATCGTCGCATCTCCTGTATCTACCGCTGTTCGCCCATCGGTGGCAAGGTCTGTACTCCGCGAGAACTGAATCTGATAATGGAGCTGATTGGCATTGCTCCCTTCCCCATCATAGCACCTTCACTGGGCAAGCCAAGGCGTCGCACGTGGCAACGGAGCGAGCGGACTAGCAAACTCAACCCAGCCCTCAGGTGCGTCGCTCGTATCCCCTTTCAAGCTTTCCTTGTACTAATCCCTTCGTTATTCGTAGTCACCGCGACGCCACCTGCTGCCCGCATTCTTGTTTTGTCCCCGTCTTCCACCTTGTCTCGCCCACCCATCCGCCGCCTCCGCCGTCTCTACCTCCAGCCTCACCACCCTTGGAGGTCCGTGAGCAAGGTTGACGAGGACAAGCAAGCAGGCTGCTTGCTTTCCTCAAGTAGTCTTGGCGCCCAGCCGGCAGTCATGCATCAAGACAACGAGGACAGCAAGCTCAAGTGCAGTCTCGGTCAAGCACCCCTTGAAGCACGCCAGCGCAGGAGTAGACACGCGCCATGTTCGGGCGGGACACCCCTGCCTTGGAGGTCCGCAAGCAGGTTGACGAGGACAAGCAAGCAGGCTGCTTTCCTCAAGTAGTCTCGGCCATTTTCTTTCCTCTTACTTTCTTACCTTTTTCTCTGTTATGTAGACACTTGTTTCCATGTAATTTAGGAGATTTAAAATAGATTAAACATAAGAAATATCATCGAAAGTGGTACCCGCGGTGTTGGGCCAACACTGCGGGTGTTTGGCACGGGTGTATACCCGTACCCTCGTAGGGCTGCGCACCGTGACCGTACCATACGGACCGGACGGGTCCGTAGTACGGCCGTACCCGTGCCGTTCCAACTCAGCCCAGTCATCGAACAACGCCCGTCCAACACCGTCCCAGTACGTCCGTCAACGGCATTGGACGGTTTTGTACGGGGTCTCTGAACACTCTATGAACCTCCAATGGAACACTTGCGACTCACTTGCAGCTGCCTGCGATCGGGGTTACAGTCACAGCCACAAACACAAATTCGACTGCGTTCAACAACAACTTGAACGGCTGCCCAAGTGACGCTCCCTCCACATCGGCTTTGGCTTCAATCCTCAATCTGTTTGCTGTTGCGGACTTGTGGTGATGGCCCGAGGACTTGTGAGGAGGTCCAGGCTTGGTTTTAGGTGCATGTCGTCATGGTCGACTCCCCCTCTCTGACAAAAGTCTTTTCGTCTTGGCAGGTGCGTTTTGCGGTGTGTGGCAGCGTTGCTCATGCTATCGGCTTGGCGGCCTCAGCGGATCTTCGTTGTTCGTTTACAGCCTCCCAGGATGCTCTCCCTCAACGTCTCGGGGGCGCCTTGGCTTCTGGCTCGGTGGCCATGGCTCGGTCGCATTCCCTTGCGCGAGCCAGTTGGCCCTGCCCCTGGTTTCGACCGTGTGCGGTCCTGCGGCCTCGGAGTCGACCGCAGTGCTTGAAAGTGCATGCTCCAGGCCCCTTGGGCCTTCGGAAACGTCGGAGTCGCCGCGCGCAGGATGTGCGCCATCGGCCGTCACTCGCTTCGTCTACTTCTTCTGCAGGTGCACCAGGCAGCCTCAAGTTGGGCATACCACGAGGATTGGCTGGGAGTCGTGCGGGATTGAGGGTTGGTCAGGCAACAGCCGGCTCGCTACTCACTAATGGTAAATTGTTTTGCTCCCCTCGAGCAGAGCTGACTCCCGGAAATAGAAGTCATCCTTGATAATGGAGCCCGGTCGGGGGCCATGACTCGCAGTGCATTCCCTCGCCTTCGTCAAGATCAAGCCACTGCACTTGAAGAGCAGTTAGAGCACGGCCTTTGGGCTTTGGATTCAACACGATTTTTTCCGGGGTGAATCTTGCCCTCGGATGTGCGCATCAGCGTCCAGTCCTTTGGCCGGGTGCACTGAGCATTCCTTCATCTAAGGACTGCTTCGGCGGCTCCTCTGTCTCTGTGGGAGCTCAGGCGTGTTGACCTGTCCTCCTTGACTCGCGTTTTTATTGGCGGCCTCGGTCTCCACCTCCACTGTCAGACCCAGTTGCTGCAAGAGCCTCATCGGTAAGTCCTTCTGTTTTGCTTCCTGTCTGGCCTTACTGACTTCGGCGACAGCGGTTTTTGATTCGCTCAGCCTCCTCGCATATATGGTCGATAAGGGTGTCGGTGTCGATCTGGGTGACACGATGGGCCAGGCGCGCAGACTTCGTGATCTGTGCTGCAAATCTGGTCAGCTCACCATTCGCCTTTCGCCTCTTCCCCCCATTTACTTACCTCATACGCACAATATCGGACGGTCTCTGTAGGTCCAGGGTGCGTTTATTAACCGACCTTGGCTACCTTTTGTCCCCCATCCAAGAATCTAATTATACATCAAATGGCCCCAATTGCAATCACTGTGTTTTGTGCCGCCGCGCACCTTCTCGCTCTCTCTTGCACCACGCCGCCGTTAGTACTCCTCATTTCCGTCTCGCGCCTCGCTCTCCTCTACCTTCGCCTTTTGCCCTCTCCTCCGCCCTCCGCCTCCGCCCTCTCGTCCGCTTTCACCCCTTTGTCTCTGCCTTCTGCCTTCCGTCTTCCCTCATCACTTGTCGCCTAAGTCTCGACACTCACGTGGTTGCATCGTCCTTACCTCGCCTCGCCCATGCTCGCCCTCCGCCTTGTGTATCTCTGCCTCTGCCTCTGCCTCTGCCTCTGCCTCTGCCTCTGCCTCTGCCTCTGCCTCTGCCTCTGCCTCTGCCTCTGCCTCTGCCTCTGCCTCTCCTTCCTCATCGCCTTCTCGCCTGTTCCTGCCCCTCTCCGTGTCACGCCTCTGTCCGGTAGTATACCTGGGACACGTACCTACGCTTGCTCGCCTCTGTTCTGACTCGGACGACGACCTCCTCTCCTCTCCCTTTCACCCTCGACAATCCTTTCCCTTTCCACCCCTACGAGTCTATTTTATCTGACTTCGCCCTACAGAACTTGCGAACTGCTGTGCATTTCTCGGTCCCATCCCCCATATGATACAAGCCCACCGGTCCCTTCAGGGCATCCTCCACACAATTCGTTGCCTGCTTCTCAACGGCCACCTCATATATGAGAAAATGTTTCCGTGTCGGCATCGAAGGCTTGGGCTCGGGAGAGGTAGGCCTTAGGCCCGCATCGACGAGCCGCAAACGCACGCACTCAAAGTCTCTGACTGCTTCGTCAGCCCCAGCTGGATGACGCGCTTATGTCGGGATAGGAGGAGTTCGTCATCTCATGGTGCTGCCGACACCCAATCAACGCTATACGAGCCCGAGGCCTCTGGTACGTTGCCTCTCCCCTCTCCCCAGTCTTTCGCGTTCTGCACCGCCACGCCACGCATCTCGTTTTCTAAACAACCACAATTACAGGTAGTACGTCTTTCACGGGCCTGCAAGGCTGCAACTCCGCCGCGTCTAAAACAAGTCCCCCGTCCTGTTTTCGCTCCTCCCAGCGTGATGCCTACGAGCGCACGGGCCAGGTCGTCGACCCCTTCAATGTTGCTGCAATCAGCATCTTCGACCGGCCTACAGCACAAAGCACAACTCTACGCCGCGGGCGCGCCCTCAAGCCTCGTCATCACGTTGGCGAGTCCCAAAACAGACATCGCACCGATCTACGACGGCCTCCCGCTGCTCCCCGCGCGAACCACCGCCCGCATCAGCACGCGCCACTTTGAGTGCTTCGCCCACCTCCGTGCCAACCGTCGTTGTGCGGTCCTCGCTGACGAGCGAGCGGTCCTCCCCCCCGCCAAGCACCCCGCCGTACTGCGCACGTCAGGTGTGGCAGGTCCTTGTCTGCATGCCCATTGACAGTGTCGCCACCACGTGCGAGGCCGAGGACGAAGACGTGACGGGCATCGGCCGCCGCGCGCGAGGCCGACGAGGATGAGGGCGTAACGGGCGTCGCGGTCCAGCCGGACTGAAGCACGCATCGTCTTGCGAGGTGACCGTAACAGAAGGTGCCCCCCTTCATTAAGGTGATTCATCATGTACAGTAGAGATGTGGCGCGTAGACATTACTGTCTACAACTGTCTACCGTAAGACGGCCGTCACCATGCCCGTCCGTCCGTTGGAACTCTGGGACCCACAGGGACAGCGCACTGAAGTGCGCTGTCCCTGTGGGACACCACCCAGTCACTGATGCCTCGTATAGGTTGTTTGACTGATCGTAACCTGTGATGACGTTGAGCTTGGAACGAGAGCGAGTCTGCCCGAAGTATGCATTGGACCAGCCAGACACCGTCGTACTGAGATGGCTGAAGATGGAGGTCATTGAGGTCATGACGCAGTCTCAGTGCAAAAAAAAAAGCGTGAAGTGAATGAACTAGCTGGCTCAAAGCCGGCGTCACCGGCTTCCACAAACCGGCTCGGCAAGAACTGCGGCTTCAGCAAGTCGACTCCGACTAGCCGAGCCGCAGCAACACTAGCCAAGGATAAGTGCCTCATCATGAACTACAAGGCAATAAACGAGCACACAGTGAAGGACCACAACCCGTTACCCAACATCCAAGACACCATAGAAAGACTACAGGCAAAACCCTGTTCTCCAAATTTGACATACGGTGGGGGTATAACAACATTCGACTCCACCCCGATGACAAGCATAAGGCAGCCTTCAAAACGCCTTTCGGCACGTATGTGCCAAACGTCATGTACTTTGGGTTGCAGAATGCACCCCTGTTCTTCCAGTGCATCATGCACAGAGACTTCCAGCCCCTACTCCA
>WTXF01000297.1:0-27110 GCA_022496215.1 Russula brevipes
GACGGCGAGACCATCAGGCAGCGCCGCCTATCACAGGAGTTCAGCCATACCGGGGGATTACACAACCAAAAGAGGTGATTTTCGCGTACCTTACAGTAGCCCTCGGGCCTCGGGTCTCGAGCCGCTTAGCCGGTGAGCTGAGCCCCGAGTCGAGCTAGTGCTGCCATGGCTCGCCAGCTTGTAAGCTGAGCTGACGCTGCAAGTACGCCTCCCGCTCCCTCCCGTACCGATAGACATTAATTGTTATGAGAGAATTGTACTCTTACATATACCAGGATGAAATATCATCGGGCCCTAGAAAGAAACAGAACTAAGGCTGGCTTAGTGCACACGACGCTATTGTAATGGCTACCATTGGAGAAATCGAAGTTGAGGCGGAGGCGGAAAATAGATGACGACGAGATGATAAGAATCGGCGGGGGTGTGGGGCCGTAGTCCAGACGACAGACGAACAACTCCGACGAATTGCGTATGAGAGCCGCTTCTAAGTATCAGAGCCATGGCAAAGTTCCTCACTCGTCGCGGATCACAGCTGGTGGAAGGGGGCGCTTTCGACGGGCCAGCTTCACGGGACGCCCCGCGATCCTGCGGCCATCGACGAACGCGGTGAATCCGTCGCCAGCATTGGATGATTGTGGATACGAGCTCCGTCAGCGCAGGTAACAGCTCCAGGGCGACTAAGGTGCCTCCGGACATTGCCGAACGATCGAAGCATGTCGCGCCAAAACGTGCGGTCGGCTTCGTCGTGCGTCTCCGACGATGTACTGTACTGTGCGCCCTGTGGTCGATCGTGAGTTCCGCCACCGCAGAGAATAGCGGGCTGAGAACGTTGAAGATTTTGTGCTGCCGAAGATACCTGCCAGTCGAGGTGATTGCAGCCAACCTGTAGATAGAGCGCATATATCTTGGCCCCTTCTTGGGGATACGCCCTCAGGAAAACTGCCTCTCGATGGAACATCAGCTTGGCACTGCGGAAGCTGAGGTTCTCTGTTGTGCCCATGAACTGCACGAGGTGTGGAACCGAAAACGTCAGCTGGTTGAAGAATATTATTTAGAGTTTCTCGAGGAGAGGAGCCGTGATCCTCGGAAGAAGGGCTTCCAAATAAACTCTAACGCCTTTGAACCCAAACGAGGGAAGGCTAGGAAGTGTGACGTGTGTCGTCATCGACGTAAATAATAGGTGCCTTTCGACATCACGATTGGGAACAGGAGCGAGAAACGAGATCCTGAGGGTCTCCAACTGAGGCACAAACGAAAGCAGTTGAATGAAATCATTTGGGTGGAAATAAGCAGATCGGTGGAGCTTCTGAAGCAAGAGCGTGACGAGGTTCGTGGCAATCGAAAGCATTGGGGACATTATTGGAAAGGCGAAGTTCATCAAGACGAGGGAGCGTAGTTATGGTGCATGAGTGGGAAGTACCAATCACGTTTTTTGCTTCGTCAGAGGGGCGATATATAGGTATCCCAGCATCGGATATTCCTCCTCCATGGCCACGATGAGCTTCTGAAATTTTGGGAGGAGCATCCGAAGGCGAACGCGACGGACGCGATCGTGGTGCTGGAGCGCAAGGAGTATCCCTTCTTCGTCTTCTGCGGTGGTGACGGGATCCTGATTAATGTGATCGATAATGAGCGGAAGAGGAGGTGAATGTGCCAGCATGTCTGCTAGTATGGGCGTGCCATGTGTAGGATGCCGACCGAAGGGGGCTCCTTGAACCGCTACCAGCCTACCACGAGCAGGTGGGGATTTCCCACGATATGTGGGCAAGGAAAATACAGTAGAGACGATGGTAGTCGCTTGCCTTTGCCGCAGAAGAATCGGGCATCGGGCGTGAGCGTGTCACTGCCACTGCCCGCCCGGCGGAATAAGTGCTGCCACGGCTCGGTTTGGCTCGGTTTGGCTCGGCTCAGCGCCAGCTTGTCCAAAATAGGACGAGCCGAGCCGAGCCAAACCGTGGCTCCCGGCTTGAGCCATGGCTCGCACCCTCATTGGGATATATTTCCCTTTATGGTACTTTTTTTGCCACAGCAACTCAAGCCGACAACTTCTGTTCGCATCAAGTAATCACACCCGCGTTCCGTCGTGACGCCATGATGTGGGCGCACGCCTTGTCCCTCAGACCCCTTCTCGAGCTGCGGCGATGCAATAACACCAGCAGCAGCTAGTCCAGCAGCTCTGCAGCTAGCTAGAGTGTGTGCCACGGACTCTGCACTCGCTTTATCTTCTCCTCGCGCACCTTTCAGCATAGTCGAAGGTCCTGCCCTCTCGCCCCCCCCTGTCGCTCTCCCCCCTCTACCCTCGTTGTCCTGACACCCTATCCTCCCCGTCGCTTTGTCGCCCCGTCGCCCTCTCACACTCGGCCTTTATCATGTCGAGCCTCAGAAAAATGAGGAGGAAGAAGGCGCGGACTGCGTTGAAGAGAGTAAGTATTCGTTCCCCCTAAATGATAACACTGCTCACGATGACTATCACAGCCACGCATCCACCTTCTTCGACTCGCAGGGCGTGGCGAGGCGGCGCGCAGCCACAACCGCCGGGGCTCAGCCCACGCAATCTGGCATGCGCACGCGCTCTCGTTGCCGCTGCGCTCTTCCTCGCGGGTATGCGCCGCCGCCGCCGATGTCACGCCTCCTAACCTTCGCCGGTTCATCTTCAGGGGCACTAGTGCTTACCTGGAAGCGCTACTGCCTCAAATGGCGCTCCCTCTTCTCGACGAGTTCTACGTCAGCTTCTTCGACCATTTCGCGTTCTCTGTACCATGCCTCCTACAGCTTTTGAACACAGCCGAAAATTTCAAATACGGCAATGCCATCCTCCGCTTCACCAACGAATCTGTTGGCATTAGTGCGCATCTCAGCGAGCCAACCTGGAAGCACACCTTCCAAGTGCAGGTTCTCTCCAGCCACCTCGGCCGGCAGGTATCGTCCTTCACACAAATTCTAAATGCCCTCGGCCCAGTGTTCTCTGCGGTGAAACGTCTCACGCTTTCATTTTTGGCATATAGCCAATCAGCGGGGATACACAATAGGGTGGATCGTGCACAATGGCACAGACTTTTCGGGTCGTTCGGAAACGTGAAGACTCTCCGTGTGAATCTTGGCTTCTACAGGGAACTCTCTCGTATTCTAACGTCGGACGATGAAAAATTGCCCATGGAGCTGTTACCCGAACTGAACGAGCTCTCCGTCCCAGAAAGGGCCGATGTTATTGATGCGTTCGCCTCATTTATCAATGCCCGCAGGAATACAGGCCGCCCTGTAACCTTGGTCCATTATTGAATACGCGTTGTTCTGCGATCAACGTGGAGCCTGGTAGGCGGTGAGCGGATAGATACTTCTTTATCGATGTGTGCCGCGTCATGTGTGCATACTCTAGGTCATCACATCTGTATAACTTATTCCATATCAGTCTGATGTACGTTGAGATTCCGTTCCAGTATATGTACAAATCCGATTCTGTTCCTGGCGTCGATTCGTAAAAAGATGAGACAAATCCGGGAGTCAAGACTGGGGGCACTCTATCTCATTACCGGGTGCGTTCAGTGAAGCCCATGCCCTCGGGATGCGTTGCTACATGCGACCCAGGCGAATGCCGATACGTGAGCATATATCCGCGCTGCATCTGTGCCACAGGGCGCCAGATAACATGGCCTTGGCATCATGTTCTCCTACGTCTGCACGGCAAACATGGGCGCTGGAAGAATGTCATAAAGAAGGTTAGTTACCATGTGCTAGTATCGCAAATGGCCAAACCTGCAGTAACGCTGCCTCCATGTAATTCGATATACAAGTGGATGGGTTTCGATCCGTCGCGGACGGTGAGTAGGGCGGGTTAAGATGCACGAGAATGGGGAGGGCATGTAGCGAGCTTGTACTTTTTCGCCTGGTAGCGGCGCTGCTTGCACGGGATCACTTCTTCCCCATGGCAGATTGGCTGTGCGGGCGCGAAACCCATAAAGTGGGGCCACGCAAGGCGAGGACAGGTGGGCACCGTCTCGATTCCTTATTATGTTGCCTAGCAGCTTATGCCAGTCTCATGCCTCCCCCGACGGAACGGGGACCGAGAATGCCATGGACATTCCCGGGCAAGGCCCGCCGTAAACATGAAGGCCGTTCCTGCGAAGGTTCAAGCGTTCCAGATGCGAGTTGAGTGTGGTAGAGGGAATGCACAAAGGATATTTATCGTGTGGTCTGAGCACTATGTGAGATCTGTAGAGTTTGTGGCATTCACCTGCCTGGATGAGCCCATGCTGGTAGCATGGCAGGTGGCGTCATGATCAAATGGCTCACATCTGCTGCTCTTCTCGACTGCCCCTGGGCCAGGCACAGGTACCCCTCAGGCTGGTGACAACGGGGATAGACTTGAATGTGGAGGGGCCGGTTGAACCAAACCAGTGAATGCGAACACGGGCAGTTCCTAGGCAGTAGTATTGGTATTGGTGACGGTAGCAGTGGAAAAACTATGAAGCGACGGTGGCAGGAGAAAGTAGCGAGCGTTGCTCAGTAGAGAGTGGAATTGGAATTGGCACCGCTCGCACATAATGCGGCACATTTAAGCACAGGAAGTGGGGAACTGGAAAGCGGTGTCGCTGTCGAACTGGAAGGCAGTGTCGGAGCTGCGTTCTGGGCATAGTTGCGTTCCTGTGTGCCTCCCATGTCAACCGTCCCTATTAATACTGTATTGGACGACATTTTCACTTGCCAGACTCTGCCCTTGGCAACGTCGTGCTCGAAATCTTCCTCGTTGGCGACGCTGGCATGCCGCATTGCTTCTCTACCGCGATCTGCCTCCCATTCGTTACAAGGCTCCGCCGAATTGAAGCCGCACCGAGTTTTGGATCCCAACGCCACCACGGCAGGCACGTTTCTTCTCTGCTTTATTTGGTGTGTGACTGAATGTGTGCAGAACACCACATGGTACATCCATCCACAAGCTCGACGATGACTCACTTCTCCACATGTTCTTTCTCTATCGGCCGGCTCTTTTGAACGAAGACGAGGGTGACGCGGTGCTTATCCTAGAGGGGGGTGAATGGGCCCGCGAACGCTGGTGGTACAAGCTCGCACAAGTCTGTCGACGATGGCGATGGCTCATACTTGGGTCAGCGTCCCACTTGGGTCTTTCCCTCCTCTG
The DNA here is from genome assembly GCA_022496215.1 of Russula brevipes. NCBI lineage: Eukaryota > Fungi > Basidiomycota > Agaricomycetes > Russulales > Russulaceae > Russula > Russula brevipes. The sequence continues at coordinate 5,135 of WTXF01000297.1, forward strand.
CACATATGGGACGCCGATAGCACAGATGTTGGCACACTCGCCTCGCCTCCCACTCACCATTGATTACTTTGACTCGAATCACGACAACACTGGCACCGAAGAAGATGAACGCGGAATCATGCTCGCACTCCGACACCCCGAGCGCGTCCGTCGCATCCGCCTTCGGATGTGCGAAGAGAAGCTGCAGAGGCTCGTCACGATCATGGACAATGTATTTCCCAGTTTGGAAATCCTTGTTCTCTCTTCGCACACGCCCGCTTCCCGTTCCGGGTTGCCACTTCCCAAAACGTTTCGGGCACCGCAGCTCCACCACTTCCTATTAATGAACTTTGCCTTCTCGATCGGATCTCCATTGCTTACAACCGCGGCGGGCATCGTCGCGCTCTGGCTCGAAGACATCCATCCGTCCGCGTACTTCCCCCCAAACGACCTCATCCAACAGCTCGCACACCTGCCTCATCTCGAGACGCTCGGGATCGGCTTCCAGTCTCCTGTGCCTAACCGTGATATCGACAGGGAACTGTTGCTGGCTCCGATCGCGACACACGTCACGCTTCCTAATCTGCGCTGGCTGTTCTTTCGCGGAGTCAGTGCTTATTTGGAAGCACTTCTTCCTCGGATGACCGCGCCTCGTCTCGAGAAGCTCTACATCATGTTCTTCAACCAGCTCACGGTTTCTGTGCCGCACCTCTTACCGTTTTTGCGCAAAATAGAGAACCTCAAGTTTAGCGGCGCCAGGTTCAGTTTCTACAACGGGAGCGTCGTCGTCGGGGTGTATCCCCACGAGGCCTCCATGAGGCATGCCTTCGAGATGGTCGTACCCTCCAGCCACCTCGACTGGCAGGTATCATCCATCGCACAAGTTTTCGATGCCCTCAGTCCGGTGTTGTCTGCGGTGGAGCGCCTCACCCTTGACTACGAGGAGCATCGCCAATCATCGGAGACGCACAACGAAGTCGATCGTATGCAGTGGCGCCAGCTTCTTGGGTCATTCAGCAACGTGAAGTCCATCCATGTGGAAAATGGCCTCGTCCGCGAACTCTCTCGTTCTCTACAATTCGACGATGGAGAGCCTCCCGCCGCGCTGTTACCTGAACTAACCGAGCTCTCATACTCAGCGAGCGACGACATTGGCGATGCATTTACTTCATTTATCGGCGCGCGCCAGGATACAGATCACCCTGTGACCCTTGTCCGTCATTGAACCTGCTTGGCCTTGGCCTTGACGGCATTCTGATAGTATATTGCTGCAACTGCAACCATAACCTACGCCAGCTCTCATCCTGGCAAGCCAAACGATCGCAGTCCGTAAGGATACAGCAATTAGGGAGCACGTCCTGTAGCGTCCTCATTGCTTATGCTGTATCATCTACCTGCCCCTTGGGTCGCCATGTCCGTCGTTATACTTATTCGATTTCACTCTGATGTTCTGGTGTATCTACAAATGCAATTGTGCTTACTACGGTACCTATCTACGAAGAGTTAAACCCGCCAGATCAAGAATGCGACTCTTAGAACTGCCTTATCTCTGCACCCGTGGTATTCAATTCCCGAGAGCAAAGTTCCATGTGAGACAAATCATATTGCGTGAAGGCGGCAGTTGCCAACAAAACCCGGAATACAACCTATACACGAAGTACATACAGACTGACTGACCGGTGCGGCACACGCCAGCTGAATATGCGAGTCTGAAGCGCCCCAACAACACCGGTGGCATGTAACCACACTGTCGTGCCAGATAACATAGGTCATCAGCATCGTCACATTTCTATCGCGCGTGCCCTGCCTGCGCGGGCTCCTGAAGGTCTACCCATGATGATCGACCACCGTGAGCTCATAGTGCTTGCCGTCGGAGGCAGACAAAGACAGCAGCAAAGATGATGGTGACGGTGGGAATGTGACGACGATGTCGAAGGTGGAGCCGTGGGAGGGGCGGTGGGCCGGCGTGGTGCCAGTGTGTCCTGTTGGATGTCTTGCAGTACATCACGGCGCAGAGGGGGGCCAGCACTAGTCCTTGCGCGGGTTAGACCAGCTCGTGGTGTTGGGTTTGAGATCTGTGTGAAACAGTGGGTAGGGCAGGGCAGCGTAAGATGCATGAGCGTGAGCAGGAGGGCATGCAGCGTGCTTGAATGTCGCGTTCAGTAGACGAGTCGCCGGAGAAACAGCACCTTTTCATGCGCGAGCACGAATATCACATAGCCAGATTCAAACGGGGCCACGCAAAATGAAGAACGGGTGCGCACCGACTCGATTCCCTCTTTTTGCCCAGGGGCTTTTGCCTCCCCTGCACAGACATGGCGAATGCCATGGATGTTCTCAGGCGAGATCGCCATTCCTGTGGAGCTCCAGGATGCAGGTCAAGGATGGCAGACGAACGCGCAAATGTTATTTATCGAATGGTCTGGTCTGAGTACAATACAGTATAATGTCGCTCTTACCGAGGTTCGCGGTCTGATTTATTGAATGGACCAGACGGACGTGTGTCACCACTGATATTACATAAGCGTGGTGGTCAAACGATGCCACGACTCGACTTGCTCAACCCGTCGCCTTCGATAACGATAACTTCCCCTTCTGGTGACACTGGCATGCCACACTGCTCGCCTACCGCCGTCTGCCTTCCATTTTTTAAAAGGCGCTGCAACCTTGAAGATGTATTGAGCATTGAATCGGGACTCTGGGAGAGGTATGCACCACTCTGCGTGTTGATCGGTCGTGACTGATATATGCATATGCAGATCGCAACATAGAACACCTATCCACAAGCTCGATGATGACTCACTTCTCAATATATTTGACCTCTATCGGGTAGCTCGTTTGAACGAAGAGCTACTGTTGAACAAAAACAGTCTCTTAGAAGATACGGCCTGGCACTACGAACGCTGGTGGTACAAGCTCGCACATGTTTGCCAAAGATGGCAATGCCTCATACTTACATCGGCGCCCTACTTGCGTCTTTGCCTTGTTTGTACGCATGGCACGCCGGTAGCAAACATGCTGGCACATTCACCTCACCTCCCACTCGTGGTTTATTACTGTTTCAATGTCGACTTTTACGACCATGACACCGTCGCAGAGGATGAGGTCGATGAAATAAATCTTGCACTCGGGTACCGTGATCGAATTCGCAGGATCACTCTTCAAATACCAGCTCAGAATTTGCAGAAGGTCTTGATGACCATTGACGATGAATTTCCCATTTTGGAAGACCTGGTGCTCGTGGCTCCGCCCTATGCCAATACCAACTTTGTACTTCCCAGAACATTTCAAGCACCACAGCTACGCCGTCTCATATCGAGGAATTTCGGCTTGATAGGATTCCCATTGCTTGCCACCGCTACCGGCATCATCCTGCTCTCACTCGCAAACATCCACCCATCCGCATACTTCCCACCGAATGATCTGATTCAACATCTTTCACACATGCCTCAACTGCAGAAACTCACGATTGGCTTTCATTCCCCTGTTCCCAGCCTTGATGTTGAGAGGCAGCTGTTGCAGACACCGATCACTACCCATATCACGCTTCCTAACCTTCGCCAGTTTGCGTTCGAAGGCACCAGTGCCTACCTGGAAGCGCTTCTGCCTCGGATAGCGCCCCCTCTTCTCGAGAGGTTCAGCGTCAGATTCTTCAACCAGCTCACATTCTCTGTACCCTCACTCCTACAGTTCATGTGCACAGCAAAGAACCTCAGAGGTAGCGATGCCATTTTGTACTTCAGCGACGACCTCGTTTCCTTTCAGGTGCAATTCAGGGAGCTCCTGAAGGACACACTGCGGGCAGATGTTCTCTCCCGCCACCTTGACCAGCAGGTGTCATCAATCACACAGATTTTCAATGCCCTCGACCCAGTGTGCTCTGTGGTGGAAAATCTTCGCATTGTAGCTGGAAGATGTTTTCCATCCCCAGAGGTACACAACGAGGTGGATCGTACACAGTGGCGCAGACTCTTTGGGTCGTTCAGTAACGTGAAGACTCTCCAAGTAGGCGGCTTCGACAAGGAGGTCTCTGGTTGTCTAAAATTGGACGATGGAGAATCACCCATGGAGCTGTTTCCCAAACTGGACAAACTGATTGTCGTCTTAGCAAGGTTCGTTGATGAATATGACTCATTTATCAATTCCCGCAGGAATACAGACCGCCCTGTGACCCTGGTCTGTTGGGGTTTCGGGTGACGTCACTCACCCCGAGTACGACACTGCGTTCGGTCACACGTGATGATACGATAAGCACATTCTTTCACGCGTTCGTATCTCTTTTTCCCCCAGTTGATTCTCTACCACATCAACTGAGGTTCCGCTTGGGTTAGATGTCTATATGGTCCTTCGTTGGACCCATGTTGTTTCGCGATAGACATGGAGTCTGGTGGGTGGTGAGGAGATTGGGCTCGATGTGACTTCGGATACTTTGCAATCGGCTCCCCTTATGCAATCTACTACACTGTAAGGAGGCTGCAATGAGGACGCCACCATCAAATGGCATCCTCATTGGCGTATGCTATTCCTATCCATACCAATCCAATTATCTTCCTAGTGTCAGTTCGTATAAAGATAAACCCCGAAGTTAAGAATGGGAATGCTTTATCTCAGTACCAAACGTGTTCAATAAAGGCTGGACGTGACTTGGATACTTTGTGCTTAGCTCCCGTACTATACCATTCGTCTATCATCACAATTACAAGCTCCCACCCTGCGCCAACTCTTATTCGGATCATGGTTACCACAAGGAGACCGCGATGAGGGAACCACCATCGAGTGGCACCCTTACTGATGTATACTGTTTCATGTATGCATACCTTACATCGCCATATCTGTGTCTATGCATATTTTTTATGAGTATGATGCACATTCAAATATTTCCGTTCCGGTATATGTAGAGTACAGATCCAATTCTATTACTAGTGTCGATAGGTAAAAAGAGATAAACCCGGACATTGAGAATGGGAGTGCTTCATCTCGGTACCAGGCATGTTCAATGAACCCTGGATATGTATCGTGTTGTCGTGTTGCGTGAAGTTGGCCCATTATAAAACAAGTTGGGACTATCGTGTCCACGAATTTCATCTAGATCGACTACCACAAGTGCGTGAGCATATATACCCGCGCCACATCCCTGCCAAACTGCACCAGAAAACATGGTCATGAGCACATTCCCTTAGATCCCCTTGCTGGCGACTATCAAGAATGGTAGCAGGGACGGCGAGGGCGCTGGTGGTGAAGATGGGGTTTGACGACGATGTCGGCGTCGGAGCCATGGGGAGAGCAGGGTACAAGTGCAGCATACCGCCTCACCGCACGCCTTCACAGCGCGCGTGGGCTGACAGTGGCTCGTTCTCGACGTAGACGAGCTTGTGAAATGGGCCTCAAGAGCTGGGCAAACCCAACGTACCCGTGAGCGACCGACGCCGAGCCACAAGCTGGACAAGGACAACGCATGCGCCAGAGCCGGCGTAGGTCCTCGTCCGGGCAGGTTGCGGTGTGATTGGGGTGACGTGGTATCCGGTCCTCGAGCCGCACGTGGGCGGGTAGACGACATGCCCTTCGCGAACAGCGCATAGGGCGGCGCAAGATGCATGGGCGTGGGCAGGAAGACATGGAGCGCACTAGCGTATACAGTGATTGTACTTGGCGGCGGTGCGGGTTGAGTGAGATTACTTTCCCGTGCGAGATCAGCAACGTGAGGCGAATCGCATAGTAAGATTCAAAAGAGGGTCACAGAAATGGAGAGAGGTGCGTACTGTCTCGATCCTCTCGTTTACCGAACGGCAAACACCTCCCTCACGAAAACATTCATCGAGGGTGCCAAAGGATCTCCTTAGGAAATTCCATCCGAACCCTGCGCCCCAACAATGCCGTACCAGGGGTACTGAATGTTGATTTACAGCACGAACGAGGAGACATTGGGGTAGTTTTCGCCGTGACTGAACATACAAAAGTGATCTTGGGACACTTAAGTTCATCGCATCCAGGTTTTTCATACGAGCGAGGATCTGGCCACCTAACAGAGGCAGCAGTGCATCAAAGTCCGGCAGCGCAGAGAAGAGGGCGAGTACGCACCACCACATCATGGGAAACCCGAACAGGCAGAACACTGGCTCCTTCCTAAATCTTTCCGTTTCACGCGCTAACTCTGTCCGCCTTAAGGCCAGGAGCAAGAGCACAGGCGTCCTATGCACCACCCAAATTCGCCACCAGCCAGAGCGTCCACGTATGCAGCTAGGCGTAATTGTTAGCGCGTCCAGTCGTCCGTGTGAGGCCCGGGTGCAGAGGGAGGGGAGAGAGTACAGTTAAGATGAGCGTCCCCTAGGCGACGAGGGGTAGAGAATATGGTCAAGGGCGGAACTGTTCGTGCTGGTGGTGAGATCTGGTGAGACATCCGTGGAGCAGAAGCTACGAGTAGGTGGCTTATGTAATGTAGCTTGTAGCACCCGCCGCCTCAGTCCAACGATGTCCATGAGTCCAACATGAGGCCAGCCAACTTCTGCCTTTAACGCCGTCATCTTCGACACCTTCCTCGCTGAAGACCCCGGAATGCCGCATTGCTTGTACACCATCTGCCTTCCGTTTGTTAGAAGCCACTCCCAACTCGGAGATGCATCAAGCATTGAACGTATTGAACCCCAACGCTGGGCGAGGTATGTTCCTCTTTACGTGTTGATCCGTTGTGACTGATATGTGCAAAACGCAACGTAGAACATCTATCCACAAGCTCGACGATGACTCACTTCTCAATATATTTTACCTCTATCGGCTAGCTCTTTTGGACGAAGAGCAGCTGATGAAGGAAAGGACTACTTTGGTAGGCACGGCCTGGGACTACGAACGCTGGTGGTACAAACTCGCACATGTTTGCCAAAGGTGGCGATACCTCATACTTGGGTCGGCATCGTACCTGCGTCTTTCCCTTGTTTGTACACCTGGCACGCCGCTCGTAGACATGCTAGCACATTCACCTCCCCTCCCGCTCGTGATTTATTACAATTTTCACGGTCACTACATCACCGAAAAAGATAAGGAGGGAATAAATCTCGCACTCAGGCACCATGACCGCGTTCGCCGCATCAACCTTCGGATGCCAGCTCAGAATTTGCAGAGGTTCTTGATGACCATTGACAATGAATTTCCGATTTTGGAAGACCTGATGCTCGCGCTTCCGCCTGATGCCACTACCAACTTTGTACTTCCCCCCAGAACATTTCAAGCACCACAGCTCCGCCGTCTCATATTGATCAATTTCTCCCTGATAGGATTTCCATTACTTACCACCGCTACCGGCACTGTCGCGCTCTCACTCACAGTCATTCACCCTTGTGCTTACTTCCCACCGAATGGTCTCTTTCAGCAGCTTTCACAAATGCCTCAACTGCAGGTGCTCAAGATTGGCTTTCATTATCTTATTCCCAGCTGTGTTGAGAGGCAGCTCTTGCAGACACCGATCACGACCCCTGTCATGCTTTCTAACCTTCGCCAGTTTATATTCAGAGGCAATAGTGATTACCTGGAGGCGCTTCTGCCTCGAATGGTGCTACCTCTTCTCGAGGTGTTCCACGTCATCTTCTTCCACCAGCCGACATTCTCTGTACCATGCCTCCTGCAGTTTATGAACACGACAGAGAATCTCAGACGCAGCCATGCCGACGTCAGCTTCTTCGAGGACTATGTTTGTGTTGGTATGCGTCCCAGCAGGGTGTCCATGAAGCACACCTTCAAGGTGGCTGTTCTCTCCCGCTACCTCGACCAGCAGGTCTCATCCATCACACAAATTTTAAGCACCCTCGATGTAGTGTTCTCTGCAGTGCAACACCTCACACTTCCAATTTGGGAACAAAGTCAATCATCAGAGGTACACGATGAAGTGGATCGTACACAGTGGCGTGGACTCTTTAGATCTTTCAGTAACGTGAAGACACTCCTTGTGGCAGGCGGCTTTGAAAGGGAGCTTTCTCGTTTTCTAAGGTTGGACGATGGACAATCGCCTATGGAGCTATTCCCCGAACTGAACGAGCTCTCCGTCCCACCAAGGGCCGATGTTGGCGATGCATTTGCCTCATTTATCGATGCCCGCAGGAATACACACCGCCCTGTAACCCTGGTCCATCGTAAAATAAATGTTGTTGTTATTCTGCGATAAACGTGGTGGCTGGTGGTGGGTGGCGAGGAGATGATGAGCTGGACGTGCCTTAGATACTTTGGGCCTGGCCCCCATGTACAATCTACTATACTGCTCATCTACTGTATCATTACAACAACGAGCCTCCGCATGCATCAGCTCTCGTCCAGGTCATCGTCACACCAGCAGGACACCGCAATGAGGGCAACTGTTGAGACTGGAGCGTGCAAAACAGGACGCGTGGATCTCGGACACCCGATTCGTTAAATATCTGAGACTTGATCCGAGATGTCAAACTTGTAGCAACCTGAGGCCCTAGTATACCCTTTTCCTTCGCTTTCTATCCCTATCACCCGGCTCAGTCTTTCTTCTCTTTCGACCCACTCCACGGCACGCAAGCCAAAGTCAAAATCGGTCAAGTTCAAATATTTCAACGTTTTGTCATACGCGCCGTGGGATAGAAATTCGGATTTAAAAAAAAAGAAAAAAAAGGTTCGTTGGTTACAGACTACTTCGAGTTCCCGTCGTCGCGTCCGGATACGACGCGAGCCTACGCGCGTCTTCCTGTAGTTAGTTTTACTTCTGTAACCTCTCGTCTGATTCGCGCTCTTGCCATTTCAAAGAGTCGCGTCGATCGTCCTTCGACATCGCTCCACTACAGTAGGTCTCGTTTGGAAGATAATAAATAGTTCGCGCTGTATATAAAGACGGCATCGTCTTCACGGTTCATCATTGCATCATTGCATCATCGAATACGAGTCTCTCTTCCCTCGCACTCTTCTCATTAAGATTTGTCTCACTCTCTCTTGCAAACCCTGAACCTCCTCGCCGACAGTAATCGGAGACGCAATCTTTTTCCGTGTCGTCTTGCTCGAAAAACCCTCAACACAACCTCACATAGATGGCACACTCACGTTCACAGGTCCCTTTTCTTCCGTTTTCGTGTTACGTGGTCCCCACTATGGGTGAATGGATTTGGGGACAGAAATGTGTCGTAGCGGCCCCACATACCGGCTGGAACCGAGACTAGTCCGGCACCTCAGAAGGTCGGCGAACAGTCGGCCTGATTAGGAAGAAATGGCGCCGAACACCGGAACGGAGACCACAAAAATAATGCTCGCCAGTTTCTGCTTTTACAGCGGATTCACTTAACCTTGGGGTGCGCCATTTTCAAGAAAAAAATCTCGGGTAATGTCGGCAAACTCCGTGACTCAGTAATGTATGCACGAAGCAGTGATAAGATAAGATAAATGCCAGAAAATCGCAACCTTGCCACTTTTGTCACACATGGTAGGACTCCGACACGGCATTTGGTCAGCAGGTGTGACAAACCAACTTTTTTTCATTCTCGCTCCTGTGTGCGTTTCCCATCAAAATAATGGTTGGATTCTATTCATGCAAGCTACAAGATGACATGTATGAAGTTTCATAGTGGTTGAGTAAAACATGGGTGAGATATGGTCGACTGTCTGAGTGGGGGGTCCGTCCAAACCGGGGTAAGGGTTAGGTACTGGAGTCACGGAGGTTGCCGAAATTACCCGAGATTTTTTTCTTGAAAATGGCGCACCCCAAGGTTAAGTGAATCCGCTGTAACAACATCGTCTTCAATATCTTCCCTGCTGGCGACACCAACATGCCACATCTCTTGTCTACCATCCGCCAACCTGAGGGTGCACCAAGCGCTGAATCCCAACGCTGGGGGAGGTATGTTCCTCACTTCGTGTTGATCGGCTGCGACTGATAATGCGGAATGAAACATAGAACATCTATCCATAAGCTCGACGATGACTCACTTCTCAATATATTTTACCTCTGTCGGCTAGCTCTTCTAGACGAAGTGCAGCTGGTGCACGAAAATACAGTCTTTAATGGGACGGCCTGGAACTACGAACGTTGGTGGTACAAGCCTGTGCACGTTTGCCAAAGATGGCGACACCTCATACTTGGGTCGGCATCCTACTTACATCTTTGCCTTGTTTGTACCCCCGGCATGCCGATAGCAGCCATGCTGGCACATTCACCTCATCTCCCGCTCATGATTTATTATGATCACTACACCATCGCAAAAGATAAGGATATAAATCTTGCACTGGGGTACCACAATCGCATTCGCCGCATCTGCCTTCAGATGCCAGCTCAGAATTTGCAGAAGGTCTTGATGACCATTGACAATGAATTTCCGATTTTGGAAGACCTGATGCTCGAGCCTCTGTTCAATACCGATATGGACTTGGTACTTCCCAGAACATTTCAAGCACCACAGCTCCGCCGTCTCATATTGAGGAATTTTGCCCCGATAGGATCTCCGTTATTTACCACCGCTACCGGCATCGTCCTGCTCTCACTCATAAACATTCACCCATCCGCTTACTTCCCACCGAATGACCTGATCCAACACCTTTCACACATGCCTCAATTGCAAATTCTCAATATTGTCTTTCGTTCTCCCAGTCCCAGCCGTGATGTTGAGAGGCAGCTGGTGCTGACACCGATCACGACCCATGTCACGCTTCCTAACCTTCGCCGGTTTAGGTTCAAAGGCACCAGTGCTTACCTGGAAGCGCTTCTTCCTCACATGGTGCTCCCTCTTCTCGAGGAGTTCAATGTCATATTCTTCAACCAGCTCACATTCTCTGTACCATGCCTCCTACAGTTTATGCATACAGCAGAGAACCTTAGAGGTAGCGATGCCACGTTCAACTTCTCCCACGACGTTGTTGGCTTTGGTGTGCATCCCAGTGGGGTGACCATGAAGCGAACCTTCCAGGTGATTGTTCTCTCCGCTCGCCTCCACTGGCAGGTATCATCCATCGCACAAATCGTCAATGCCCTCAGCCTAGTGTTCTCTGGAGTGGAACATCTCACTCTCTCATTTTCTGGACATATTCAATCACCGAGGGTACACAATGAGGCAGATCGTACACCATGGCGCAAGCTCTTCGGGTCATTCAGCAACGTGAAGACTCTTCGTGTGGCACACGGCTTCAACAGGGAGCTCTCTCGTTTTCTAACATTAGACGATGGAGAATCGCCCTTGGAGCTATTACCCGAACTGAACGAGCTCACCGTTGCAGTAAAGGGCGATGTTGGTGACGCATTTACCTCATTCATCGATGCCCGCAGGAACACAGACCGCCCTGTAACCTTGGTTCGTAGTAGAATAAGCCTTGTACCGTGATGGCGTGGAGCCTGGTGGGCGGCATAGGCTGAACGTGATAGGATACTGCATCACTCAATATGTCAGATTGGATGGATGTCCGTGCGGAGATTAGGAGACAGCACACCAGCAGTACTTTCTCCTCCTGGGTTGACGTAGAAAAGTGCTGGCCTTCGCAGGCTTCTAGGGGGGAGGAAAATGTTCGAATGAATGGGAATCTGTTTGAGGTTTAACGCTCGCGAAATACAGGCATACTTGCCCACAAGGAGGGTGTTCAGATCGAATCTATAGAGACGGCGAGGGCGTGAAGTATTTCAGGTATGCCCTTACCATGCTTGGGGTGGGTTTCCGCAGTTCTTGCGCATCTAGGTGCGTAATATTTTTGGACAAAGACGCGCACAACAGTAACGTAGCAATCATGGCTGTTACTACACCACGCCCAATTTTGCTCATACTGTCTTGTTACCAGCACCACTTCCCTCTCACTCCTGCATGCGAACTTCCGAGTCCCCCGCTTCACCGTTGACACCCTCTTTGTCAGTGCAGACCAACTGGTTGTACTGATTGGTTGTAGTGCGAGCGGCAGTCCTTGGCAGCAAGGGTAACGGTAGTGGTGATGATGGCGGCAACGGCGACAGTGCACCGTCAGCTCGGAGCTGCCGTTCCGTTTGACTGGGGCACATCGGCTCCTACAGCGCTTCAAGTTCATTACACCCAGTGACACTCTGACCAACCCCACTGACGCCGTGCTACTTGATCTCCTCGACGATGACTCGCTCCTCAACGTATTCTCTCTCTATCGACAAGCTCTCTCAGAAGATGAGGTGGTTGGATGGGGCGGGTTCTGGAGCCTCGAGTGCTGGCGGTACAAGCTCGCGCACGTCTGCCAAAGATGGCGACGCCTCCTACTTGAGTCAAGATTCCACTGAGGACCTCGAAATCACATTCGTTAACTACTAGCTTCGTTCTGTTTTCTGTACCGTGCTTCCAACAATTTATCAGCACGGCTGAGATTGCCAGGTGTAGCCATGCCATTTTCAGCTGCTCCAACGACACAGTTTCCGCACTGGCATGTCCCGGTGTGTCCGTGGAACGCTTGTTGAAGATGGTCGTTTTTGTCTTCTTACGTCCCCTCTCCGATCCCCTCTGTCATGGAGCTCAAACATCTTCTCGACACTTCGACCGTTGTTCCTCGGTTCTCACCCCTTCACAGCTTCACCCAATCACCCCTACTATTTTACCTATTCTACCTTCGCTTTCTATCCCTATCACTCGGCTCAGTCCTCTCTTTCGACCCACGGCAAGCAAGCCAAAGTCAAAATATGTCAAGATCAAAACTTCCAAGAACAGGATTCGATCAAGCCCAAAGGTTCGTTGGTCACAGACTCCTTCGAATTCCGGTCGTCGCGTTCGGATACGATGCGAGCCTACGTACGTCTTCCTGCAGTTAGATTTACTTCTGTAACTTCTCGTCTGATCCGCGCTCTTGCCATTTCAAAGAGTCGCGTCGATCGTCCTTCGGCATCGCTCCACTACAGTAGGTCTCGTTTGGGAGATAATAAATAGGTCGCGCTGTATATAAAGACGGCATCGTCTTCACGGTTCATGATCGAATACGAGTCTCTCTTCCCTCGCACTCTTCTCATTAATATTCGTCTCACTCTCTTGCAAACCCCGAACCTCCTCGCCTGGTCGTGAACCCTTCTCGTCTCACAGTAATCGGAACCACAATCTTTTTCCGTGTCATCTTGCTCGAAAAACCCTCCTCAACACAACCTCCTCACATAGATGGCACGCTCACATTCACAAGTCTCTTTTCCTCCGTTTTCTTTAACCCCTCGCCTGGAGTTGCCAAGTTGTAACATTCACCACACCCGATGTAAACTAACATTCGAGAGTGAGACTGTTGAAACCATCACTACGAAGAGCAGTGTATCATTCGGCACTTCTCGGTAACGCATGATGCATGATGTGTGATCGACGATATGAACGAATGAAATAGGCAAAGTTGAAAACTCGGCTCCGTTGGTCCCGAGGGTTTTTCGGTTGCTTCTCTCTATAATTGATTTCAAAATTTACAGTACGCTTCGTGGTTGCCACTCGTCGCTCCCATGCCACTGGCAACGGGGCTAGCTCAGGGCCCGCTGTCTCCCGGCCGGACATTCCCTGCGAGAAATAAAGGCGGATGGGATGGTGGATCACGTTTTGTTTGCACTCACTTGCGGGACTGCGGCCAGAGCGAAGGGAGACCGGCAGACCCTCGGCCCGTTCAGGCAGAAAGATGACAGCGACGGCCGGGCAGAGTTCACCGTCGCCGTCGCCGACGCCGGTCGACGGTCACCGTCCAGGCTGCTTCGCCTTCGCCCTGGCAATGTCTCGTCTCCGCCCTTCGCCAACATCGCCGCTCCCGCCCTCGACACGCCCTCTGCGCGTCGTCGCCGCAGGGACCCTCTTTTTAACCCATACCCTCTCCCTGCCCACGCACCCGAGCCCCGCGCAGACCGTACGCGCGCACGAATATGCGCGCAGTCGAGGCGGCAGCGCGCCGGCGGTGCTCGCTGTCCTCTCCCAGCTGCACGCGGAAAAATGCTGGCTGGTGGCGAGCTTGGGGGGTGCGCAGGAAGCTCGTGCGCTTGCGCGCGAGCTCGAGGCCGAGGGGGTCAGCACGCGGTACTGCAAGGTCTGGGAAGGCGCGGGTGTTCCGGCTGCTTGGGTGCTTCATGCTGGTGAGTCCGCCCACACGCTCGTTGCCTCTCGATTTTCCATCGCCTCTCCGTATGAGGAGGCGAGAATTTTGATGAGCTGTCGCCACGTGGTGGTTCGTTCATGAGGGTGCCCGCGTTTGAGATCCACATGCCCTTTCGGTTTTTCTTGTGATCCGTTCCACGTGCTTTGATGGCAGAGAAGCTGATTCCTACGTGTTTCTCTTCAGGCGACACGAATGGCCAGTCAGTGATCAACCATAACCCACTACCGGACATTCCTCACGAGGAGTTTGTCTCCCTTTTGGGGCCTTTACTCGCCCCCGAGCACTATCCCTCTCCGGACTTGCCCCTAGCCTCTCCTCCCATTTCCCCGCCTCCACCGCCAACAATCGGTGCACCATTTGACTGGATTCATTTTGAAGGGCGGTCCGTCAAGACGACGTTAAGCAACTTGCAAGGACTCGACGGTCTAGCGCGGGAGCGACGGTGGCGTTCTCAATGTGTGCTTAGCGTCGACGTCGGCCGTCGTGCAAAACAGGGAATCGAGGCGGTGCGTTACTTTCTTCGTCGTACGGCCAGCCACCGTTCGAATTTGACGATTCTGATTCGGGCCTGCGCAGTTAATCCCCCATGCGGACGTAGTGTTCCTCAACCGACACTACGCGCAAACACAATCCCCCGCATATGCCAGCGCGCCGCGCGCCTTCCTACTTGCCCTCACACGTCTCGCGCCGCCCCACGCGCTGCTCGTCGCCTACTGGGGCGCCGACGGCGCAGCGGTGCTCTCGGTCCCGACGCGCGAGTATTTCCAGTCCTCCGGGTGGACGGCCCCACCGCCGCCCGTCGCCGCCACGTCCTCGTCGTCCGCGCCCACCTACAACGGTACCCCATCCGCCGCGCGCCACCACCACCCGCGCAACGGCACGGAGGAAGCGCAGAGCGTGCGCACGGGGAGCGGCTTCTGGGCGGCGGGGCACGACAGCAGCCACGGGAGCAGCGCGTTTTCCGCGACGCAGGTGCGACAGCTGTACTCGCACGTGGCGTCCCGCGCCGCCGAGCCACACGCGGACGACTCGGGCGACGACTCGGACGGCACGGAGATCGCGGCGGGCTCGAGCAACGACGGCTCGCGCGTTGTGCACGGGCCAGGGTCTGGGCAGGCACGGGGACAGCAGAGCGGGGGGCAGCAGCAGCAGCAACAACAACAGCAACAGCAGCAACAGCAGAACCAGGCGCAGAACCAGTCGCAGCGCGCGGAGGACGTAGGGGCGCAGGACGCCTTCATCGCAGGCATGATCTATGCGCTGAGCCGGCGGCTGCTGCCTGGTGCACCGTACGCGCCTGGTCTGTCGGGCTCTGCAGAGGCGCAGCGCAGCGAGGGTGGCCGGTGGAAGCTGGATGAGTGCCTGAGGTGCGTGGTGCGGGCTGGCTGCTGGCCCCCCTTCGATGGCCGATGTGTCGGGCGAGTTTGCTGACGAACTGATGCCCCTGCACGCACACGCGCGGTGATGTGCTTCTAGGTTCGCGACGGAGCTCGCTGGACGCAAGGCGCGTCGGCGGACGTGGGACGGCTTGGGGGAAGAGGTGGCTCGAGCCGGGTGGTTTGATGGGTAGGTTGAGCGAGGTGCAGCATGCGGAAGCAGCAGCATGCGACGTGTGGGAGGTGGCGTGAAAAGAAGGGTCTGCATGCGTGTGCGCGCGCACGCATGTGCAGACGGATGGACGAGGACCACCCCAGTTGCATGCGAAAAAAAGGTTATGTGGGTCTCCCCATACGCATGGATCGGATCACGACAAAACAAAACAAATGACATGACGACAGACGAAACGCGATGTTCGCCTTCCTTTTTTTTTTTTCCTTGGCCCTGTTCCGTACATACCACGCACACACACATCCATACGTAGCTACACATCATATCTTTTTTTTTCTCTGTCTTGTTCTGATTCTGATACCCGCTTGGTGACATCTTCCATAGTTGCATGCAGACATACATAACACATTATCAATGCTTCTCCTTGGATGGCTCGAAACCAGTTGCCCGAACAGTGTGCTGCTCGTCAGGAGACCGGACAGGCCCGCGATTCCGTTGATACCTGTATCGATTCAAAGCAGAGACCCTTCAAAGCATAGCAGCAGTAGGACGTCCGATCGCTCGAATTTTACGGAAACCCCCATTACACTCCGCGCGCGCTTAGGAAGGAGTGGGAAGAAGAAGCAATGCGCAGTGATTCAAGTTTTTTTTTTTTTACCCATGAGGCGGAACGCGACAGAAAGGACGAGAGACACCCGGGGTACAGTACAGTACGGTGCGCGCTGCAGCGCGCTAGATCACAGCAGTGCTAGTACTGATGGAGGTATTAGGGGTTGTTTCGTTCTGGGGCTCGTGGTGGGAGCTGGGGTTGTGACTTGCGAGGGGCAGCCTAACCTACTTGTAACTCTAATTTGAGTTCCAAGTGGGAGCGCCCTCTCTCTGTTCCGTGGGGGGCGCGGGGCGGCGGTCTCGGTGCCGCCTTGGGTGCCGCGCTATACCAAATGCGAGCACGGTCCCTCACACACACTACCGTACCGGCTTGGCTATTTTGGATTTGGATTTGTGAGAGCTTTCTGTCGACGGCGGCCTGCGATGACGT
Source organism: Russula brevipes (assembly GCA_022496215.1). NCBI lineage: Eukaryota > Fungi > Basidiomycota > Agaricomycetes > Russulales > Russulaceae > Russula > Russula brevipes. The sequence continues at coordinate 21,738 of WTXF01000297.1, forward strand.
CTTTTGTCTTCAAGTTGCAACTGGCACAGTTGTGATTGTGATTCCGCCAGTTGACAGCCCCTAGGCTTTCTCTTTTCACTCTTGTGTAAAGAACGAGTTACCGTCCCATTTCCATTCTCTTTGTTGCCGTGTGCGCTACGGTAGTTACCCCTCTTCGGGGCGTGGCGTGAACAGCAACTGGGCGCGTCCGAGTCCGAGTCACGGTGCGAGGGATGGCGAAAGCGGTCGACCCGGGCCGACGCTGGACTCGGACGCCATAGTCCTTGGTGCGCGAACGTAGGTTTCGCAACTCGAGGTACCCGACCTCTTGCAGAAGTGTGCTGTCGGTGGGTATCATATCATGGTTCGTGGCGTAGCGAAGCAAGGTCGTAAGTTCGTTGCAGTTGCAGTTGCGGGGTTGCGACTCGCTGTTTGTCTGATCGGCCCCTGGTTGTGTGGGTTGTCGTTGTGCTCGTGATCAAGCGCCCACGCCGGACTGGTGTACTGCCGCACCCAAACGACTTCCGGACGATCTTCTGTGCGCTCTGCCCCTGCATTGTAGCGCCGGAGGCCCGCCAGAGCGCCAGAGCTTGCTGGACCCGGGCCCAGTAGTCGTCTCCGGGGGGACAAAGGTCCCTTGAAGGTCCCATCAGATGGGGATGGGGAGGAGGAATATGCAACAGACCTTGGTCGCGCCGGCAGCAGTACCGATATGTCACTGGCCCGGGCACGCGACTAGCGGGGCTCGGCGGAAGACAGCACTACGATAAAAAGAAAGATACTGTCTTTTCTTCTTCCCCCCACGAAAGAGCCAGACTCGGGGAGTCGGGGCGCAGGGAATTGAAGGACGCGGGCCATTGCGAGAACGCCATGGTACCCTTACCCTTACACAGTTGGTACCTGATGATGCATGATGATGCGCAACACTGGCAAACGACCAACACAACCCACTGCCATCGCCGGCAGTTGTACTGTAAATCTAGGGCGATCACCATCCACGGCGGGCCGAACCTCGGCCGTCCTCTCCTCCGACTCGGGGTCGAGGGGCTTTATGGCGATAACTTATGCGAGATGATACTGTATGATACGCGCTATTACATACAGCCGTCGTACGTTAACAAAATTCAGATCTCCTCGATCAAGGTGGGAAGGGAACTTTGAAGGGGAAAGGTTCGCGTGTACGTAAGTAACCTTATCCCGGGCCAGAGTCACCAGGCGATTGACCATTCGACCATCACTCATCACTAGTACTGTACTACGGACCGAGATCGGGTACGACACTACTCTTAACTTAACCTACTTGTGATGTTCTTTTGTTTGTATGTTTTTCTTGTGACGGCCGCGGGCTCGATCGGACAAAACCGGCCATCGTTGCTCTTGCGCCTTGCTCTTGCGAGTCGACTGCTCTTGCCGGTTGATACGGTTTGACATGGGGCCTGATGACGGTTGATGTGGTGGGGGGTGAGAAACGTCGATGTGACAGCAACAATCTTATATTTGTACTTGATCACAAGCAGAATATGTCCCCCCCATGGCGCGACGCATACAAACGGCATCGGCCAATCCCACCCGAGGGGCCGCGGTGGCCGGGGTCCACATCCGAAGGGGGAGCGAAGCATCGCTCGACACTCGGACAGATCCCACGGGCGAATGGAAACCTCGGCACCCGAACCTCTACTATAGCATTTACGCTGCTCCTCCCAAGTTTGCGCCGCATGCACATGGTTCCACCACGTCGTTCGAATCGAAGCCGAGGTGAGAGGGTGACGGAGAATGTGAAAGTTAATATTGCATTAATTTACCATACAGCATCATGACTACGGCGCGCCCGCGCTCCCGCGGCCTCGCTCCCTTCTCATCATTCTTCATTCCTCCAAACCCGACAACACGGCCTCTGTGATAGCGGGCGCAAATTAGGGGGGGGGGCGGAATAGCGAAATAGCCCAGACAACATTCTTTTTTTATTTGTTGCTTTACCAAGTTGATGGACCGAACGTTCCGCCGTCTGGAATCGTCTTGTATGGGACACCCTCGTAGTCGGCCGTGTTCATGTAGACGGTGTTGCCCCACCATTTCTGTATGGTATTCAGGCCGATCGTGCCATTCTTCGGGTATTGCAAAGCGAAAAAGATGAAGATGATACCAATTGCATAACCCGCATCCAAACCAGCTGACAGCACATCTACCCAAGCCAACCGCGCGTCAGGAACTCGCAGGTTCATCGAATGGGAAGGTTAAACTCACAGTTGTATTTGGCCCACCAGCCAAAGTGGCGTCGGCGGATGATGTAGTTGAAGACAAAGCACACCAGCACCCAGGGCACGTAATTGAGCGGCGTCGCAGGAGGCATGTTGCCCGTACCGGTTAAGATGAGCGGGAAGTTGAGGTACTTGAGGAAAGTAACCTTGAACTTCTTGTGCACAATCCACTGTAACAGTGGTGCGACGGCGCCGACAAGGAAGAAGAAGACTAGGCCATAATAAAGCTGACCGTGCGAGAATAGACGCTGCGGTCCAATGACACCCCACTACGATGACGGTATTAAGAAGGGGAACAAAATATCGGCATGAACGATGACCTACGGCAATTGATGCTGTGGCGAACACGGTGGTCGAAGGGCAAATGAAGCCGTCTTTCTGATCAGGGGTGCAAATGTCCGGGATGCTGGAGAACATCCATGCCTGCACGCCAAGCTGCACAGTGCCAGCAATGACAGTCGCGACAAGCTGACACCAGAACATAGGGCGATGTGGGATCTTCATGTAGTGGCCGAGCTTGAAGTCGCTAGTGAATTGAAGTGCTTGGACCATGGTAATATAACCCCACGTCTTGAACAGCATCATCGCAATCGGGCGGCCAGGGAGGGCATATCCAATGATCAACTCTGTGATGACGTTAAGCCCAACTTGCTGGTTCGTGATCGCCTGGATCACTCCGATGGGGATTGTATACACAAACGCTGAACGCATGGAATGTCGATACCATATACACGAGAAAATAAATGAACGCACCTATGATGAGGGAGAGCACGAAAGCCCACACAGGGAACTGCGTGTTCCACACCTCGATAGCAATGACGCCGAACACAAACATTGATACTACGAAAAAAATTAGACAGTTCGCACGTTTGGCATTAAGAAAAGGCGCACGAACCAAATAGCGATAGATACCACCAATCCGGGACCTCCTTGTACACAGACATGAGGCGAGCGTGGATGTCAGGTTGTTCGGAGAGTGAGCGACGAGCCTGACTCCAGATCTGTTTCCGGTAGTAGAGGAAAGTGTGGCTGAGGGTTGCGGTGATTGATGCAAATGAGAGTCCATAAGCCATAGCAAAGGTTATAGAGAGGAAGAGAGGACTGTAAGCCTTGTAGGCCTCGTGGTTGAAGGTGAGGTCGTCGTTGAAGGACCTTGGTGACGTTGTATGCGACTCCCGTGTTATCGAAAGAGTGCGAAGAGACCAAAGGAAGGTAAGCGCTGTACCAGACGTTCGAGTACTGCGAACGGGCATTCAGAGGGGGGACACACGAACGAAACAAGGAGACCTCACGTAGAGAATGGGGACGAGGAACCAGTAGAAAAATACGACGGTGATACCAATGTTGGCGGCGGCCCACCAAGGAACGGGAAGAGGGGAGCCGTTGTAGGAGATCTGACTCCAATCGAAGGTGAGGATACCCATGGCCATGCCGTGGGTGACACAAACATCTGGTTGACCTTCGCGTTTTGGGGGGCTATCCAGCAGACCCATGAGAAGGACGAGAGAGCGGTGAAGAGATATGAGGGCAAGAAGTCTAGGACAACAACAACGGATTAGAATGAAATGCAAGTTTCCAAAAGCTCGAAAGCTGACTGTAGATGAAGTAGCCGACAAAAACGTAGATGAAGAAGCGCTCGCGGGAAATGCCACCGTGGGACGTGAGTTCCCGAGGTCTCCTGGAGTGCAACGTGTTGAAGAGCGCGGCGGTGACGAGGTTGGAGGGCCAGATCATCGACGGCGGTGACACGAGGAAGCGTTTGCAAATCCCACCGATCGAGAAGCCAAGCAACTGGGTTGACATAACAAGCAGCCACTGGTCTGTTTTGGGGCAAAAAAATACGGTCAAAAAAAAAAAGGCGACCAAAAATATATATCAAACTGACACCCAAAGGGGGGATTCTGGTTATAGAAGACCTTTTGGACGGCAACAATGTCGGTCTAAAGGAGGTGTCAGCACAAAATTTCGCTTACAGAATCTCCCAGGTTCGACGGCACTCACGGCGTATGCAGACGTAGCACCAATACCAGCCATAATCGTGATGATGACGTGCTCTTTAATGGTGAACGGCCCCGGGTTAAGCGGCATTCCAAAAATAGAAACATTTGGCAGGTAACGAGCCAAGGCTTTGCAAAGAGGGAAGGTTAACAGCTGGGGGACGATCTTTTCGAGGAGGATTCGATTCAGTGCGGGGACAGAACCGAGCCGAACGCGGCAGAAAACGCACTGCACCGATGGTGACCGAGGGATATCTGAAGAAGAAGAACTGATTGATGCCCGGAATGAATACGGACCACATCAGGCCGACGACCCAAGCACGGAGAGTGGATGCAGGCATATCCGGATCGTCCGTGTTGGAAACCGCGGACCGAACTTCGGGGTATGGAGACTCATCCTCGACCTCCGCGGCCATAGGGTCGAAATTGGGATCATCGAAGTTGTCGATAGTAATGTCCTGCGCGTGCACGATGGTGTCAGTTGCAACCGCACACACGAGGGAAACAGAAAATAGAGAAAGATCCACTACTGACATCGACGTCACCCCAGGACTGGGCATGCTTCTCGAGTTGGAGAGACTTGTCCTCTTCGGGGAAGGACATGGTTGACTAGGTGAGAATCACGACAAGAAACGAGCACAACTCGTAGCGCCGATTGGAAATCCGAGAGGAATGTGAGGGGAAAAGGAGCGGAAGGGCAGGGGAGAAGGACGACGGGTCTGGTTACGGGGCTTATATGCAAATGCAAGGGAAACAGAAGCCATCTATGCGGTTTAGTCGCAGGCGAGAGCAGTTGGCACGGCCGACCAGCTGGGAAACGGGTCTGATCTCCTGGCATGGATCTGGGTGATAAGCATTGCAAAAAAAATGCGCAGGAGCCGGTTGCCGGAAGATGCACGCACCGTCGATGGCTCGCATCCCACTCCCAGGCTCCCCTCTTCATTGGTAACCACGGCTGCTGCTGCCCTCCTCTAATATGCTGTGTCCGCTCCTCCCCATCATTATCATCAGCTCGTCTCTACGTTCCACGTGCCTCGCAATCGCCTACACGAGATTGAGACTCAGTCCGATAGACGCTAGATGGGCAAATATCATGGTAATAACATGCGCTTTGCATCTCCTCGCCTCGCGTATCGATG
>WTXF01000298.1:0-27098 GCA_022496215.1 Russula brevipes
GGTGATATGAGCACCGCATGAGGCAGGGCCCGTGGCGAAATGCTAGTTAGCAACTTTGAAAGGGGGCACTGACGAAGGCGATACCGCGCCCCAGCACCTTAATAGACCTTGACAGCGTGTGAACGGGTGTTGGCGTATGTGCATAGATGTGTCGGGGCTGGACATGGTCCGCACCGGCCAGGGGCATACAGTGGAGCTCGCGAGCGCGTCGCCCAGCTCACGCCCTGGCCCTAGCAGTAGAGTAGTCGGCTCCAGCATTGCCCGATGTCGGGCTGTGCCACGTGTCGCGGCGTGCTGTTCGGGGGAGCGCCCCAAGGGGTCCAGGTCGCGCGTTGGCTTCGTTCGGGGTGTTGGTTGGCCTGGTCATTGATACTCTCATGTCTGTCTTGAGCTTATTGAGTTTTTTGTGGTAGTTGCGTCCCTGGGCCTCATATACTGTACGGGCCTACACGTCCCCGTCAGGTGTTTGTGAAAAAATTCCTTGTTCGCTTCTTGGGCTACTGTATGGTTTGTCACCTCCCCACGTCACGTCACCCCTTTTCATCTCTGCCTATCGTGGGGGTACTGATCGTAGGCCGATATCGGAGGGGAGACGCATGACATGTGCCATAGGCTGCAAGGCGAAACATGGAGTAGCACACGGAGAGATTTACGGACACGGCTCTACATTCATACATTAAGGTGTTGTTATAAAGAAGGCATACAGTGACTAAGACCAAGGCGACGCGTGTGATAGGAGTATGTAGATGATAGCAATGTGGCCTTGCTTGCCTGGGCATACGGTCAACGCAAGTCCATTCTTGACAACTTGGAACGCATGCGCATGGGAACAAATACAGACGTGGGCACCGTACAAGATAGTCCTGAGGATGGGTACAAACAAAAGAGTCATGTGGGTGGGGGCCTGCACACATTACGACCTTCGCAACCTGAGGGACCGTTGGTGCTGATGTGAACGTGGTGTGCGTCTGAGGATCCCAATAGTCTGCGAATTTGATCCCTCCAGTCTTCTACTTCTCCTACCGTAGTGGGCTCGATGCCGCGCCAGAGGAGGGGTCTGCCACGAATAGTAGTTGTCTGAACCGTTGTTTCGCCTTCGAGCTTTCCAGCAATGTCTAGGGAGATGTCAGTTAGAATAGGAGACGAGGCGAGGGAGTGCGCGAAACCTTTGAAGATGAGAGTGTTGTTCGTGATCCAGACGTCATCAAACGCCCGCAGCTCCTTACCAAAGTCGAAAAAGACCCGGCGCGAATTATTGGTGAGAACATAGATCGTATTCACGAAATTCTCGGTTTGCTGGCTCCTGAAACTATTCACGTATCCGGTGGGGTCTTGGGGAAATTCGCTGTAGAAGTGGGGATTCCGCACGAGATTGAGACGTTCGTCACCCTCGTAATGGCTAAAGTTCCAGAGAATTTCTGTAATATTTGTATCGGGAGGAAGCGCCTCTGGCGCTCGAATCAGATAGCGAACTTGAAGATGACGAATCACTGCTCACGTCGGACGATGGTGGGATTCTCATCAGGAAGGGATCGTAAGATGTGAAACTCGACGACGTTTAATGTTCCATCTGCGGCTTTCTGGGTTGGGGCGGGCGGGGTAGGTGAGTATGAGACAGAAACACAGGTGTGCGAGTACCACATACATTTCTCGTTTTGCTCTTCAAGTTCTCCTTTTTACTATCATCATTCGTTGCTTTTTCCATCAAGTCACCAATTGTTTTGCTACCGATAGTAAGGGTCAGCGATTTTCTTTCCCGTCGTGAATGTTGTTCAGTCACCGTGGGTGAAATTTCTCCTCATAATCGTGCAGAGCCCGAATCGCCTTCTCGAAGTAATGATCCATCGTTGTACACTTTCTCGCCTTCGACCTGACGGCACGACGAACGAATTCGTCGCAAGCTCCTTGTACTCTACAATAAGACTGTCAGATCAAGATATGAATAAACGTGATCCGCGGCAATTACTTCAACAGTGCAGCAACTTGGTGGTAACATTGCCTTGAGACGGTTGAAAAGAGCCGGCAAGTCCTGATTACTTCCATAGTACGATTCCGGTAGCCCCTGCGACAATGGTTCACCGTATTACAGAACGACAAGCTGTCGAAGATGTTCCCGTGCTGGGTAGACGGTGCAGGGGAGGGGGGCGGCATCATTATGATGTCGAACACAATCGCAGACTCGCAGTATTTTTATACACATACAGGGCTCATACGGTGCTTGGAAAACACAGCCCCCGAGTCTGCAACGATTGTCCATTCCCACGCGCGCATTCGAAAATCTTCAGGACGGACAAAGGAGACGGCACGGCGAGAACAGCCACTTTTACATTTTTCTTTGGTTGAATTTGTTGAATTTCGTAGCTCATGGCGCGCTGACGTCAGCTCCCCCCAAAAGCAGTACGCGTTGACACTCAGATACAACTCTCCCTCGCTCAGCTCCTGCGCGCATCGCCATAATCGAGTGCTGTGCGCGTGGCACGAACATAACACTTTCTGTATTCCTGTGCACGTCCAACGGGTGTCCTTGTTCCCCTGCTGCCAATGAATGCTGCAGCTGTGCGACTCTTAGTTCAGTCCCTGGACCCCTTGTTCTCTCCGGCGTCACTGTCACCATTCAGCCGTGCTCATACGTACCGTGGCAGCGTGAAAACCACTCCACGGATCAACACCAGAGCTAGCCAAAATGAGGATATGAGCAGGGGGGAACGTCGCATGACATAGTAGACCCCGGACAGCATGTAGGGTTATGTGGGTGAGGCTGTGTGCCCTGGGCCTGGGATGGACGTCGTGCCGCAGACACCAGGAGCCCCAGGCGCCGTCCATTCGTATGATTGACACAGCAGGTCATATCGAGAAGCGGAGGCGGCCCCGTCCGAGTCGGGGAGGGCAGTGTCCCATGTCCTATGAGTCCCGACAATAGCATTCGCCTTGTTGGAATTGGCCCGCACCTACATCGCCTCCTTGGTTTTGCCACACACTCCACCCCACCCACACTTTGTGCCTACGTGCGCGTATACACGCTTTCGGACTAGCCGCCTTCACGTCCGCCACTGCCAACGCTAACTTGAACGCTGATGTGCCTCGCAGTTAATGCGTGTTTTGATGTCAACATGGGTGTAGCACATCTGATGGGGGAGAACGCGTAGCGAATGGGGGGATGCACATGATAGGACCGAGTTGACGGATTTGGCGATTTGTCTTTTTTGTGATCGACGGAGACTGGCGGTGGCGGTGGCGGTGGAGGGTTCGTTTAGAGCGCTGACATAAGCTCGCGTCCGTAATCAAATCCGGCCTCGACAAGCTGAGACACTGCGACGCCACGATTGGCCATCACAGGCCCACTGTGTGTGTTGCGGGATAGAAGTGGTCTGCATTGCCAGGACGGACTTTATGTGTGTGAAACAAGCATTTTCCCACTTGTAGCGGCCAAGGGGTGGTTGAACGGAGCTGAGAATTGTTCGACGCGACTTAGCAAGGGAATGGGTATAGATACGAGTGTGTGGTCTCGAGGATGAAGTAAGAGGACTGTGGACAAGAAAAGAACACAATAGATATCAATGATACGCCCATATGGACCATGTTATTCTGGATATAAAAAGTAAGAATAGCTGATTACATTATACATATGATACCAAGTTTCGCATGTTCCACGCCACTACAACGCGATAGCAATCTCCATCTCGTCTTCCCTGACAGCGTCGGGTTCCAATAATATCTGTACAACACGCTGATGGCACTCCTTCCTTGCCAAGTCCAAAGGTGTCTCGTCTTCGTTGTTTTTGATGCGCCGACGCGCACCATGCTCGAGTAATACCTTAGCAACCTCAAGGTGTCCATAATACGCCGCCTGGTGCAACGGCGTCTCGCCATCCGACTCCTGTGCGTTCACATCGGGTTCACGGTCAAGTAACAATCTCACCAACTCCAGATAACCCTTTTGTGACGCAAGGTGTAACGGTGTCCAGCCAGAATCGTTCCGCACGTCAACGTGCGCACCACCCTCGAGGAGCGCCTCCGCCACCTTATACTTTCCGGTCCGCGATGCTAGATGCAACGGGGTCCACTTATATAAGTGCTGTGCGTCAACTTCGGCTTTCGGCTTAAACTTGAGCAACAACTCCACGATCTCAAGGTGCCCGTTTTCCGATGCTTCGTGCAGTGCCGTCCTGTCCTGCCAATCCTTGTGATTCACTTCTGCGCCTTTCTCCAACAGTAGTTGCGTGGCCTCCAATCTTCCGTTCCGCGACGTGATGAACAGTGGCGTCTCTTTGTCTTCGTTCTCTTCGTTCGGACTCGCGCCTCGATCAATTAACGATCGCATGAACTCGGGGTCCCCACGATGTGATGCTATGTGTAACGCAGTCTGGCCATCGCTGTATCGGGCACGCACGTCGACAATCGCTTGGTGTCCCGCTGCCCACGCCACCTCGAGGAAGGTATGGCCATCGTGGTTGCGGGCAACAATGTCCGCATCGTAATCGAGCAAAAGCAGCACAAGCTCCCGATGTCCCTGTTGTGAAGCAATGTGCAATGGGGTCCAGCCCCTCTCGTCGTGGGCATCTACATCCGCGCCATTTTCAAGGAGTAACTGCGCGATCGCGAGATCTCCTTTGCGTGATGCTTGATGCAACGGAGTCAAGTCGTGGTGGTCCCGCACGTTGAGATCCGCACCGTGGTTGAGTAATAATTTGACAACGGTGTGGTACCTCAAGGGCATGGCGCCCTCTTGTCCTCTGCTCTTGGACACCAGCGAAAGCGAAGTTTTCTGTTCCTTATCCCCTGCACTCGAATCGGCAGCGTGGCAGGGGGGTGGTCGCGCACCGTCGACGTCTCCGTAATGCAATGCTACGTGTAAGGGGGTCTGACCCTCATTGTTTTGAGCATTCACGTTGATAGAAGTCTGATCCTCGTCTTGACGCACAAGGGGATCTGCTTCGTGGATGGGCAGGAACTGCACAATCTCCGTATGTCCGTGTTGACACGCGGAGTCCAACGAGGTCCAATCTGACCTGTTACGGGCATCCAGGTCAGCGCCGCAGTCGATTAGTGACTGTACAGTGTCCTGGTCTCCTTGTTCTGCTGCTACGTGTAAGGGGGTCCGATGCTGGCCGTCCCGGGCATTCACGTCGGCACCATGCTTCAATAGCAACTGCGCGACCTTCACGTGTCCTTTTTCTATCGCCGCGTGCAGCGGAGTCCCGCGACTACCACCTCTAGCATTGAGGTCTTGTAGATGTGTAACGAGGAGTTCCTCTGCCACAGCATAGAAACCGCATAGCGCAGCGTAATACAACGGGACGGCATCAGGTTGCCTCGAGTCAGTGGAGTGCATGTGGGGTAACTCTTGAGGGTGGTCCACGTCGTAGACCCGGATCCAAGCGGCAAAGTGGGGTCTGTCCCTGTTAAAGAGACGCAGGATCCCATCATGGAGGACCGATGATACGTTCCCGAATTGTACATGATCAACCCAATGCTTGGCAGCATAAGAAGCGAAGGGGAAGTCCTGGATGTTCCGCTCTTCGATGCGATCGTCCAGTTGTAGGAGCACGCTGAGACATGCTCGGGCAACAAATGTATGTGCGGATTCGAGGAGAATGTGAAAGTTGGAAACATGTTTGGAATGTGCGATTCGATTGGACGTCAGGAATTGCCGCACCGAGAAATGAGAAAACTGCACGATGCGTTCTCCATCCCTATTGACAACCGCGACCAGGCTGGAGCAGGAAGACAGCACAGCTTCCTCGGCGTCACCGTGCCTCCAACGCGCATTGAATTCGGGTATTTCAGTCATGCTTGCGTCAACCCCGATTACAAAAACCTCGGCAATTTCCTTGACACTAAGTGGGCGAGCGGACACCGTGAGGCACTGGAAGATACGATGGGCGTATTCCCATTGCTCCTCGTTGATTCCTTGCAGTGCGTATTCATATGTCGCATCCAGAGTCTTGGGAACCCCATTCAATGTGCGTCGGATGTTCTGGAGGGGACAGTGACGCAGCGTTTCCAGCTGGCAGGACGCCCATCGGAACCTGAGACACTGAATGAGAGAAAGTTCTATGACACAATAAACATATAGCCTTACATTCCATTGCCATTCCGCGTGAGTGTATCGATGACTAATTGTTTATCCTCTTCTGGCCACTCCCGCATCTTCGAGTCCGAGCGGACAACAGACTCTATGTAGTTTGCGATATCCTCGCTTTGTCCCTCGTGCCCATCGAGGGACACGCTATGGCTTGAAAACGATCCGAGAATACGCCGGATGTCCATTTCGGGACGACTGACGACGCAGAAATGTACGCGTGGGTCAATGAACTCCCGGATGATCTTCAGGACCTCTGCACGTGGTGAAGTCAACCCAGACGTATCCGGAGACTCATCCAGCGCATCTACGACGATGTAGATTGGCGACTGCCCTGGGAGGCTGATCATTTCTTTCAGGCATTGTGTGAGGTCATCCTCGCCAGGCTGTCGGGAGCCACGATCGTGAGCTAAATAGAGGGCAGAAAGGACTGCACAGAAACGATCGGATTGATTGCAGAGTTGGACGATGATGGAAGATAATAAGCTGCGGGCATCCAGCTTGGCAGCATCCCGAAGATCAAAGTAAAAGAAAGCAAGAGCAGCCGAGCCTGTTCGACACATGTCCAGTACGTCTTGGATGATTGTTGAGCTAGTCAATGAGTTGAGTGCACAAAAAAGAGAAATAGTTACAATAGCACATACCAAAGGATGCTTTTACCGGACCCCGCTAGGATATTCGAAATGATCAAGGGTAGCAAAAGAGACGAAAGTTGGATATACGCACGCATGCCATGTATCCATAATAGGGAGCCGGTCGATTTCCATTCAGCAAAAGTCCGGCCCTGCGTAAACCAGGTGGCCGTCCCGTGGCAACGAGATTTGAGGGCGACATTATGATTGGTCCATGGATCTGGGGCAGAAAGCCAACGTCTAAGATCCTGTCGCAACTTATCGCCTGTGAAGTGACTTGAGATTAAATAGCCAAAAAAGGCGATACGAAGGATTACGAACGCCCAATCCCGTCTGCTTTGGTTCCCATATCTTGGATGAGGTCTAGGGATTGCAGTTAATGATGACATTTAGTTACAAATATCAGCGAGACATACTCGGAGTCTGTCGAATGTTGTCTGTCGATGCCCCTCGAGCTGACAAGAATGGGATTTAGCAATATGGATGTAGCCATACAAGAACCCGATGCCCACCATCCATGACGGCTCTTGTACAGGCGACGAGACCATATACGGCTTCTGAAGTCTGGGTAACGGCTTTCAGAGACTCCTGCAACGTAAGACTGTCTAGTCGTCGCAGTAGCACTTCGATGCCATTTTTCCCTAACAGTCCCCTCATAAATTCCTCTGCGGCGAGATTAGATATGGTTGATTGCCAGTCGAACCGACTTACTAAACCATCCCCGGTCAACCTGCTTGGTCGCCAGAGCAAGGACGGACAGTATCTCAGCTGGTACTGTGATGGTCATGTCGGTCATCGCAGGAGTGGGCGTAATCTCGGTATAAATCCGGAATTGTGCGATGAAGTTTTCAATACGTTTGAAGAGCTCCACAATGTCGTCATAGTATTTCGTCGCTGACCGGGCCGTCTAGTAGTATACCTAGATATGAGGAGCGATGGATTGGAGAAAGCAATGCGGATGCGCACATTAAGGAGAACGGCGATAGCTGAAAAAATTGCCTTTACAGGGGGTAGTTCCTAGAAGAGAAGTGTTGGAGGACGTAGAAAAGGAAGAGAACAACCCTGCTCGGACTTACTGTGCGAGAGCCCGTATCAAAGAGTGCACTGGAGGATATCGTATAGAAGCCATGCACTACTGAAATCAAACAGTTTATCAACGTGGGGTCCTCCTTCCTGTATTCACTGAAGGCCTGAGCTTCCCCCCGGAGTATACGAATGACGGAATCGGCAGTTTCACAGTTGTCGATCTCGATGGCGAGTGGGTGGCTCATGAGGTTCTTTCCGGTTTTCTTGGCATAGCCACGCAATGCGAAAGGGACGGAGTGGGTGGGGGGGAGGGACATGGTGGTAAATGTGGTGGCATAGCTGAAAGAACGCGAGGATGAGTGAGTGGCTGGAGACATGGATACGGTTTGGGTTTTTCGGGAGCCAAAGGCAATAGAGTCAATAGGTCGGGGATGAAGCAAGAGCTACTGCAACTAGGGTTTCAAAGTCTTAATATATATATTAATGTGGGAATCGGTTGAAAATATTCCGTATCTGATTGGTGTTGAATCGATGGCAGTGTTGGTGGTGCCGACATCTGTCAACGGCTGCCAGATTGTTACCCTTGTTGAGCCGGGCCTGTCACCCTGACCTTGTCAACCCCAAACCTGTCCTTGTCTCATGATTACTCGCTCCCATGACCTCTCCATGGTCCTGCCGCGCACTTATGTTATCACCTGATCTGGATATATTAATGTTCCTCCCCAGGTCAGCCACGTATCCTAGATTTGGCTCGCGCTTATCTTGCGCGAAGAAGGAATTTGTCATACACTGCTCCCAGTAACCGGTGATGTGAAATATCCTTCGCAGAAGGCGCAACGCCGGTTAGCGAACACCCTGTTACTTCATCTCCATCCTCTAATTACTTTTGCGCGTCGTGGGATCGCGCCGTGATGCAGAGTCGCAATGGAATATGTGCACGTGAATGCATTGGCTATACTTCCAGTGTCAGAGACATTCGTGCAGTGGGCGCAACGCCACAACTATAGGATGCATCGTAATAGACTCCTGTCCTAAGGTAGCGACGGCGATCCTCCAAGCTCCAAGCCTTACTAGTGCTGCCCTTCCCCAATTGTGGACCCAACCTCACTGTAGCTGTGGTGTCTCATTCATCTAGCCCTATGATCGTGTGTGTGTCGTGTGTATTTCGCTGCCAGTGAAACGATGATTCGTGGCAACGGGGGGTCAAACCGGTCAACGTTAACATGTTAACAATTTAACCATGAAAGGAACAAGAACGACCAGGTGTCGCGAGGCTACTTTGCAAGGAGCCTTGTCCCAGTTCTAGCTTCCACAGCATTAACTAACGAACGCCCTACTCCCACAACCCTTTAGAGACCAACAGATAAACAGAAGGAACCATCCCCATCGTCTCTAGCAGTTCGTACTTTTCTACCCTCCGAGTCCGTCTCTGGTGAATGGGTCACAAACGAATTTCGATCCTTGTTTCTCCCCGCAGTCCGCATAGCCCAGCAGGTCCCTGGTCGGCGGTCGCCCTTTCGGCACCCATGACCCATAACAAGGTGCCCGCACTTGGGTCTTAACAGCTTAACCCGTCAAACCTCCGCGCTCCCAAACTGGCTAAGCCCGGTTTTTCCGCGGCGTGCCCACGACAGCTTGACATCCCATACCGCAACGTGTACTAGGGCGCCATCAAGGCTGATGCCCCTATGGCAAGGAACGCCACCTCGTGAATCCTTCCAGGCCGCGTCTATCGCAGCCACTGCGGGGATGTTTCTGGTCTCCCTCTGTCATAAGCTTCCATGTCTATCATCTCTTCCATCGCGTGCTTTTTTTCGGAGTCACCTTCGCCTGCGCCGTCCGCAGCTAGGGGTCCCGTCCCTCTAGTCTGCACAGTTCTCTGGGTGTCCCTCCGTATTAAGAGTACGCAGCGCCTCTCGTGTGCCTCGTGTGTGCCGTGGCTTCGCTATTCTTGGGTTAGTGGCGCGCGACAGGACCATGAGTCCACCGCCCGCAGGCAGGACAACCTACAGACTACAGCATTCTGTTAGACAAAGCCCGTTTCAAATGATACGCCACCTCAACCGGCGATGCAGTATTTGTCGATCACCAAATGCTGGCAAAATCCGTGTCGCCGTGCGCTCATACCCAAGTACAGGGACGCACGTAGATAGATGCGAACACTTCTCTCACGGCCCTACCTTTCACAGGAACACGTGCCCGTGTCTCTGTCCGATCTCATGGTGGTGGTCCTTTTGAGACCTGGTGACACTTCCCCTCGCTTTCTCAGCGATAGTCTGCTAACTGCTAGATACTCGAGGGAGGGTGTAACAGTGAGGTGAATATTATGGTCGTTCCATCGTCATGTGATCGGTTGCCTCACCAACAAAGCGTATCCCCATCGAGGAAATTTTCGTTACATGGGCTGCGCGGCGGCAGGTGTTGATGAGCTTCCATCTCTCACAGCAACCGCCACTTTCTTGGACAGGACAAGACCGAATCTGGCTTTGGGAACTGGACCCACTGAGGGCACTGGAACGTAGGTCGGAAGTCGATTCGGGGGGTTCGGGGTATTGAGTAGTGTTGCTTGTCACTCCCGTGGCCTTGGGCTTCCAAGACATCGCGTTCCCATTGAAAGCTGGCTATGCATACGTCCTCAACGACGCGCGATAGCTGGACGCCATGTTGCGGGAATATAATGTCACCAAGCGGCGCCAGTGGCGCGGCCATGCGAATTGAACACTCAACGAACGGCGTACCAACTGTGGCGGCGGGTGGTCTGTCTGAGCTGGGTGGAAGTGGGGGGAAGGCGTCAGTCACATCTATGACGATGCAATGGTGCCCAGGAGAGCCAGGTGCTACAGAGACAATGGCAGTAGCGTACGTGTGTCTCAGCTGGTTATGAATTGAAGTGTGGTCGTGTTTGTCACTGCAGCGCCCGTAGCGAGGACTGGCATTGAGCGAAGTCCGTTGCCACAACCTCAACGCGCTGCGGCGGCCAATGCAATGAACATTCTTTACTGATATCTATCAATTACACAGGGCGTCGAGAACAGCATTCCGATGTTGCAACTGGAGGGAGGCGCATATGACCCTCCGAGCAAGTGCGAGTGCAACGACTTCGCCCATCGCCATCCTCTTAACTAACTCCAAACTGTCACACGGCCTTGGTGAAGGCGAAACGTATCATACATAATAACAGCGAGATCATCTGACTTCCATGATCGGTCCACGCAGTAATCCTCTGCAGTCCACAACAAGGCGACAAACTAGACAAAACCCCTAGAGCCATAGCTCCGGTCGTCAATAACCAACCACGATCAGAAGCACGGCCTTTCTGATCACAGTTCTGTAAAGGGTCCCCCCCTCCCACCTTGTTCGGTACGGCGCCCTAGGCCCCGCGGTTACCTGCGCCATCGTACTCGCCTCTGCGGTGGCTGTCCATATACGGAGAACTGTAGGACGGCTGATTTTGATTCTGGGTCATGGAACCCAGAGATTGTTGTGTCGAGACACGCCTGTGAGCGACGTTCGGGGAATTTGGAGCGCGCGGCGACCATCCGGGTGCCCCGGTTCGCGCGTGCGCGTAATGCTGCTAATAAAGTTCCCGCTGGTACATATCCGGTGAGGCGCCCGGGTGCCCCTGGGGTTGCGTGAAGTATGAGTCATGCTCAGCAGCCGGGTTTGCCTCATTGAAGGCCGCTCCTGGAGGTGACCACGGTATTGAAGAGCGGGCGCCGTGCGGAGTCGTGCTGGGATCACCAGGGGTAGATGGGAGTGACTGCCAGTGAGTGGTGTGTGCCTGGGCTGGGTCAGGGGACAAGTGGGAAAAATGAGGTCCCGGTGGTCGCTCTACACCAAAATCACGAGCTAGCAACCGTGTTGAAGAGGGGTACACGGGCATGGGGTCCAGATCTGGAGAAGGCGCCGCCGGGTTGGGTGGAGAAGACAAGAGCGCCCTGTCGTAGTATTGGCGCCTAGTGGAATCGGCCTCCTCGGCATCATATCTGGGGGGGAAGCACATGGACGATGTTGATACAATCTCCCATTATATACAGGGCGTGGAAATTTGATTACATGGGTACATTTCCGTCAGGACGGATTTCTATGTGGGGTGGATGCCGGAAGTTCGTCGCGTGTACCATCTCGGGGGGAATGGTAAGGCGCATGATGTCTGGTCGACTGGTCGGGCGTTGTAACAGGCCGCGCGCGACGTCGTCTTCCCGATAATACGAAACAAGACGGTGGTCCGTGCCGGATACCTTTACTGTAATGGTCTACAGTGCATCAGTTGGTAGTCTAGATGAGTAAAAATCCATTCATACTTTCTTTATCAGGTTGCTCGACCGCGCGGCTCCACTGTCCCTGGCCCCGCTAGGATCCGATCTTCCATGATAGTATGAGTTGGCGGGAGAGCTTGGTGGTGCAACGCGAAAGGTCGACGTTCCGGGGGGGAATAGCACAGTATCTGCTCCCCGATTTTAATTCTGCTCGCCGACCTCGCGGTACATCTATGTGGCAGCGGCCTTGTGAAACCGCTGAAACGTAACCATGGTCACATAGAGGAAAGCAACGACATACTAGGAAATTGCCCACGATCCGCGACGGCGACCAGGAGAGACCCTCTGTCCAACGCTTGATCCCGCTCTCCTCGACATAGAAGACGAAGACAGCACCGCTTCGTATCATTGATCTACGTTCGGAATCGTTGAGTGGCCGTGTGATGCGCGGGATGATGCCTTGACGCGCTGCCACGAGCAGGCGAAGGGCGTCCGTTGTCGTCTCTACATAGCCTATGAAATGCTGCACGTCCGAGGTAGGTTGGAGTGGATGGTGTTCTGGGGATAGCGCTGACGATTCCCTGGTACGGTGGAGATCAGGGACTATGAGTGGCAAATGAGATTGGGGAGCTATACCTGTCACAGGTGACACAGTCAAGTGAGGTGGGTCTCCTTCGGGGGATGCAGAACGTCTCCAGCTCTGGAAGGTCGTTGAAAGCATAGCAACCCTGACAACATCAGCATCAGTGCTTGGACTGGTACCATCTGTTTGTGCCCATGATAATCAAAATGAGAATGAGTATTCTGTCGAGGCTGGAATCTCACTGAACCGAGCCTCATATATGTCTGTGTTGGACTTCCGGAGGATATCCGCCACCGTGTCTGGTTGGAGGAAATCCGATGGCCGTCAACCAGGGATGAGGAATAGATATAACCGCCAATTAAATGCCACTCACAGCGCCATCGCCAAGCCAATCAATCCTTCTCAAGTCATCGTCATGAACGAGGACCATGTCGCAGTCAGATGCCCGCTGAGTAGTTCACGTTGACATTGTGCAAATGTGCGCAGCAAAGATGAGGCGTGAGGTCAGCAATGCTTACATCTGCGATGTAGTCTACGAGTAAATGAAGAGGATCTCGGTACTTTGAAACTTCAGAGGGAGGTCGAGCTAAGTTGAATGGGTTTCCTCACATTTGTATCGCGGGTATTGATACCGGTTCTGCATCCGGCTCACGGCCATGGTCCCCTGAATCTGGAGTGGGACCCGCCGCCGCTTTGAGATGCTTTGGCAGAATCCTGAGAGTACGAGCAACACGAAACCCTCGGATAAATACGCATTGATTCTCAGGCAGGTCCTAATGAGCACGAGGTCACATCAGCGCTGTCGTGGATCACTCCGGGTGATGCCCCACCGAATCAGTATGCATAGTCTGTATCAACTCGATTTATCCAACTCGGAAACGCTGTGTTTTAGTTTATGATAGATGGAGAGAGGGAAACTGTATGGTGTGGAATCGGAGCTACTAGTAGTCGGCATTTTCCGATGTGATAACAACAACTAGTAGTCTCGGTTCCAGCCGGTAACTCAGACTAGCGGAGATTAAAACCTCCTTGCATGCGTCAGAGTGAACCGTCTGGTGAGTTTGGGTCGGGCGGGTGTGGGTATCTCGCACGTGATGGAATTGGGCTGCTCGTATGGACTTATCTCCGCGTAATTAGTTGCGGTAGGGTGTTATCCAAGACTCATTAGATCTCATTCGCAAATCAAAAATCCCCGCTAGATCGACTCCCTCGCTGGCATACGTGTCCTTCCGCGAACACCTTGTGCAGCTTCCAGACCGTGCGGGCGTGGACGGATGACCTCGAGGGGAACGCGTCAATTCCTCCGAAACCCCACAGACAGTCTCCCAGGCTACAACTTTGCAACGCACGCCATGTCAATGCTGTACGGTACGAGCTCTCCCAACGCCACTGTCCCCGGAGGCTAACTCGTCCACGTCTCCGTCGTCAAGCGATACCACAAGACCCGTGGTACGCAATGGTGCCCCCCCCCTCCGCTGGCCCTCACTCACGATCCGCTAGCGCATGCTAGAACAACCTCGCGCCCCCGAACGTGCGCTCAATCTCCCCATGCTGGACCTACGCCGACGCGGTCCAGCACACGTACGATCGGGGCGGCGCAGCGATTGTGCCTGGCACCACGACGTCTCCCTGTGACCCATTCACGCGCACGATCTGGTCCGGGTCGTGCGACGCCGGGCAGCGCTCCTCTGGCGGGCTCCTCGACTCATCCCGTCACGGGCAGGTGCGTTTGTGCCTCGCCACACCATCGCACTCCACAGACCCGCACGCACGCGCCAAAAAAAGGATCTATGTGCCCTCTACCACGACCTTCTGAACGCGTTGGGCTCTGCGGAGATATAGCATTGACCAGCTTGACAATGCCGATGCGCCACCCATTCCGGAGGCCGGAGGTCCACGAGTGGTCCACGTGTACCTTCTTAGTGTCTCGTCTCCCTCTCCGATGGCCTCGCATGCACCCGGTACACTCGACCCATTGACGCACCCCGAAGCCTAACCGTCGCGCGCGATGCTGACCGCAGGCTGGCCAGCCCTGCAGCCCTCTCCTTCTTCCTCACCACAAACCTCTCCGGTCTACACCACGCGAGGCGTTCTTACAGCCCTCGCAAAAGCCGCACTTCCCTCACGCGTTGTAGCCGCGCTTGATGAACCGCCGCAGGCGCAGCCCACTGCGCGCTCCCTGTCTCGCTCGAGGGGCTCAAACTCGGCCTCGCAGGGGGTAGCGGAGGCAGCGCGCAAGACACAACCGCCGGGGCTCAGCCCACGCAATCTGGAATGCGCGCGCGCTCTCGTCGCTGCTGCGCTCTTCCTCGCGGGCACGCTAGGCTCCAGCTGGTTCGCGGTGATTGAGGCGCTACATGCATTGCCTTGTTTATCATCCCTCTGACGTCGTGTGGGATGCCATCAACTCGCATCTTCTCTTCGTTCTCCGTCACCCAGCGGCGCCGCAACCTGTCAGTGTGCAGGCCGCTTGCATCCTAGATGACATCCTCGTGAGTGTGCCGCACCACCTCGCCACAACCCCCAGCAATCTCCAAGCGGCCGTGCAGCGCCGCGTGCTCAAAGTCCTCCCACAGCAGGTCGTGCACAATGGCACAGCATCGAGCACAAGCATGGAGCTGTGCCGCTTGTGCCTCGAGGCGCACCACCAAACCCTACCGGGCACCCTCCTCGTCGGTTGAGAAATGATATCCGAAGTCCCCGGCAGACGCGTCTGCCGGCGCGCCCCTTCCGACCATGCTTGGCCGTCCGGCCCTTCCTCGCCCAGCGCCCCTCGCAGTCGTCCCCCGCCACTCGAGTATCTGCAGGAGAAGGGCTACTCCGCGTTGATCAAGATCGCATTCCAATGCATGATGCCCATGCGTGACGCCGCGCTCTCGCCAGAGCACCTTTGGCTCTGCATGAGCACGCTTGGGCACTGGGCAGTTTGGGCGTCAGGCGGACATGAACATCGCACTGACTGCGGAGGAGAGCCTCCTGGGGCGTCTCTAACGCGATACATGGGTGCCGGCCTTACAACGCTTTGTACGCATATTTCATGAGGGCACAGTCCTCAGTAGAATAGAATTGGTATAACTAGACGAATTTGTCCAAACGTTGAGGACATTGAAGGACGTCGTGCTCGGGGTAGTAGGGCAGACAGCGCGACTCGGACTTAGCACAAATTAATTAAATCAGTATATCAAAATTAAATCGCTCGAAACGCTCCAAAACTCTTTATTTTGTCACGTGCGTGAGATACCCACACCCGCCCTATCGAAACTCACCAGACGTTCTACAGACTCTTGTGTTTGTGTTTTTCAGAGTCCGACCCACATTCCGACATTCTCCGACAGAGTCTGTTGAACGGATGGGAACGAGACTACTGGTGAGTTTCGGTCGGGCGGGTGTGGGTATCTCTCGCACGTGATGGAAATGGGCATCGTGATGGACTTATCTCCGCGTAATTTCTTGCGGTAGGGTGTTATCTAAGTCTCATTCGTGCCAAAATAATTTCCGCTCACCCTCGCCCCGGCATACGCATATCCCCTTGCGCAGCGCCTTCCAGACCGTGCGGGCGTGGACGGATGACCTCAAGGGGAACGTGTCAATTCCTCCGAAACCCCACAGACGGTCCCCCACAGGCTACAACTTTACAACGCACGTCATGTCAATGCTGTACGGTACAAGCACTCCCAACGCCACTGTCCCCAGAGGCTAACTCGTCCACGTCTCCGTCGTCAAGCGATACCACAAGACCTATGGTACGCAATGGTGCCCCCCCCCTCCGCCGGCCCTCACTCACGATCCGCTAGCGCACGCTAGAACAACCTCGCGCCCCCGAACGTGCGCTCAATCTCCCCATGCTGGACCTACGCCGACGCGGTCCAGCACACGTACGATCGGGGCAGCGCAGCGATTGTGCCCGGCGCCACGACGTCTCCCTGTGACCCATTCACGCGCACAATCTGGTCCGGGTCGTGCGACGCCAGGCAGCGCTCCTCTGGCGGGCTCCTCGACTCATCCCGTCACGGGCAGGTGCGTTTGTGCCTCGCCACACCATCGCACTCCACAGACCCGCATGCACGCGCCAAAAAAAGGATCTATGTGCCCTCTACCACGACCCTCTGAACACGTTGGACTCTGCGGAGATATAGCATTGACCAGCTCGACAATGCCGCGCCACCCATCCCGGAGGTCCACGTGTACCTTCTTAGTGTCTCGTCTCCCTCTCCGATGGCTTCGCATGCACCCAGTACACTCGACCCGTTGATGCTCCCAGAAACCGAGCTTACCCAGGCCTAACCGTTGCGCGCGATGCTGACCGCAGGCTGGCCAGCCCTGCAGCCCTCTCCTTCCTCCTCAGCACAAACCTCTCCGGTCTACACCACACGAGGTGTTCCTTACAACCCTCACAAAAGCCGCACTTCCCCACGCGTTGTTGCCGCTTTGATGAACCGTCGCAGGCACAGCCCACCGTGCGCTCCCCTGTCTCGCTCGAGGGGCTCACATTCAGCCTCGCAGGGGGTGGCGGAGGCGGCGCGCAGCCACAACCGCAGGGCTCAGCCCACGCAATCTGGCATGCGCGCGCTCCCGTCGCTGGTGCGTGCTTCCCTATTACCTGTTCTCGCCTGTCCCAAGTTGACAGTATGACGAACTATCAGCTATCTGGCGACTTTGGTATTGCGCGGCTGGGCGGCGTCGCCGTGCTCAACATGTAACGTCTTGTTTATCGTCCCTCTGACATTGCATGGGACGCACTCACCTCGCATCTTCTCTTCGTTTTCTGTCACCCAGCAGCGCCGCAACCCATTCCGAGTTCTCTTTAGAGAATGAGGTTTTAAAGCCGAGTTGATCGATTCCAAACCCGGAAATCCATTCGTGGGAGAATGTACGCGATTTTGTTGCCGGTGGCGGCTGTTGCCGAACCACTGACCGGTTACTTTGCCATCCGAGCCGGTTCGTCAGCTGAAAATTTCTGGCATACCGTGGGAATATGTACGCGATTTCGTTGCGGCCGTTGCCGTTTCACTGTCAGTGCAACAGCGACTTGTGGGGTCCCCGTGGGTATTTGTACGCAATTTCGTCGCGGCCCTTGCCGTTGCTGTTGCTCTAGCACTAGGGCTGCGCACCGTGACCGTACGTCACGGACGTGACGGGTCCGTAGTACGGCTGCCGTACCCGTGCCGTTTCAGCTCATCCCCACCATCTAGACGGGACGGACAATGCCCGTCCAACACCGTCCCCATATGTCCGTCAACGGCATTAGACGGGTTTGGACGGGAGTCGACGACGCCGATGATGCCCTCCAACGCCCCCTCCGACGACGCGCCCTCCGACAATTGAACCTCCTACGACACGCCCTCCGACGGCTGCGACGACGGCCCCCTCCGACGTGCCGCCAGAGCTCCCCTGCCACAACGGCTACCTTTCCACCATGACCCCCCTGCAACGATGACGTGGCCTGGGACGATGATGATTAAGGTGAGTGGGCCCATGTTTCGGGTGCCCTGGAACTGACAGGGTGTGTATGTGGGCAGGTCGTCTTCGTAGCGTGTGGTGACATCGCCTGCAGCCCTGCGCCCTCGCCTCAGGCCCCGGACATTCCTGGCGACGAGACGGCCTCCTCCCAAGGAGGGTTCCTCAAGACCACAGCCCCCCTCAGAGCGAGGCTCAAATCGCGCCCCAATCCGCCTAGGGCCGCACGCCCGTCGCCTTCGCCTGGGGCGGCTAGGGCAGCACCCTTGCCGCCTGGGGCTGCACGCCCATCGCCTTTGCCTGGGGCAGTTGCAACGTCCAGCATCATGGTCGTAGACGCCCATTCTCCGAGCTCGCCGTCTCAGACACTCGCGGACCTTCACTTATCCCTGGATGGCGACTCACCGCCAATCGTAAATGGATTCAAACCGGCCGTCTTTGACGTTCACCACGCGGGCAGCGAGGACGCCCTCGACCCCTTGAGCAGACTTCAACAAGAGCTCGAACGCACCCGCGAAGAAAGAGATGAATTCGCAACCCAATACCGAAATCTACTCGGGAAGCTCCAAACCATGCGCAACACGTTGGGCAACAAGCTGAAGCAGATGCGGTAAGTGCACCCAAACCTCCCCCCCTCCGACTTTTTTTAAAGTTTGCGCCCCCACGAACCCCTCTCCAGGAAGAGCTCGACCGACGCGAACAACAAATAGCCCAGCTCACCGCGCAAAACGAAGATCTCCTGTCGACGGTGGAGGCGCCGCAAGGCGAGGTGCTCTCCTCGAACGTGGAGGCGGAGCGCGCGGCGCGGGAGCTGGACGCGATGTGACAGGAGGCCTCGGGCGAGAGCAGGCTTTGCGAGAAGCACGCGCCGAGCTTGAGCGCACTCGTACCGCGCGTGACGACCGGGAGGCCGAGGCCATGGCCCAGCACGTGCGCGCGGAGGAGGCGCCATCACACTCGACGCAACCTGTCGGGAGCTGGACGCGATGCGACAGGAGGCCTCGGGCGAGTCGCTGCAGCGAGAGCAGGCTTTTGCGAGAAGCACGCGCCGAGCTCGAGCGCACTCGTACCGCGCGCGACCGCTGGGAGGCCGAAGCCATGGCCCAGCGCGTGTGCGCGGAGGAGGTGCGCATCACACTCGACGCAACCTATCGCGAGCTGACGGGGGCCAAGGAGGCGTGCGAGTGCGATGCAGCGGCGAGGTATGCGGAGGCCGAGCGTGCGAACAACTTGCAAGCTGTCCTTCAAGACTTCCAGAGTGGTACGTGGAACGTCCCCCCATGCCGTACGTTGTTGAGATTCCCGATCCTTACTTGATCTTTTTTTTTACCAGCGAAGGACCACAACTACGGCAAGCGGTGAGCGAGCGTGAAGCCAGCTGGCTGTTATCACACCCCGGCTCAAAGCCCTGAAGCCCAGGCAGCCGGGCCCTTGAAGCCCGAGCCGAGCCAAGCCTTATGGAGGGCTTTGCGGGCTCCCAGGCTCGGCCGGGGATGCCAGAAGCCTGAGCCGAGCCTGCAAGCCCAGGCTTCTGGCTGGTAAACAAAGCTGACCATGCATCAGGCCGCCTCGATTCATCTGTCCGGTCTCGAATCTCGCCAGCATGACGCCACAGCCTCAACTTGGTCAACGGAAACGATCAGAACTGCCTCTGCGACAGACCCCCCTCGCGTCTCGGCGCGGGCACTCCCGCACCCGAAGAAGAGGAGGACAAGCCTATGCTCGGGCCACCTCCTCCCACACACACCACGCAGTCTACGACGCGCGTGTTTCCTCCCAGTACGTCCCTCCAGGCGGAGGGGATCCATTTGCCACAATCGCCGCACTCGCGGATGACGCCCCCATGCCACCAGCTTCCACACCCTCAACCGCAACCGTGACGTGCCCGCTCGTCGCTCAAGACCCCCCTGTGCGTGCCGGATGCCCTTGTCATCCACGAGGGCCCGTTGAATGTGAGCACGTCGCTTGCAGTGCTGCCTGTGCTCACGTTCCTCACGATTGCATTCCGGCTTGAGCAGGGGGTACGACAACAACACCCCTGCGCACCATCGTCGCAGCGTGTCCACACCTGCGTTCTCGACTTTTCCATCGCCTGCCGCCCCTCCTTCACCATCGTGAGTGCACCATCTCTCCCATCCCACCCGCCATCCCCATCCCCAGAAGTACTTATTTATCTGGCGCTCTTCACCACCAAGGAAGCGTTCACGCGGCCCATTCATCCGCTTGGCCAGTTGCGCATACTTGCCCTGCGCATTGTGCCGTCCTCGGGTGAAGACGACCTCTGCACATGCGGCACTCGCATCGTGCGCGCAAGCCCACGGTTGACGTCCATTGAGCTCGTCTTCCGAGCGGCAGATGCTGACAGGGCCCGCATGCGCACGCACGCCAACATCGCCAAGTTCCTCAACGCCCCCCAGCGTTCACGCGGCTACAAGAACGGATGCCGCAGATTCCGCCAACGCCACGTGCAGTGCCGCCGCCCCCGATACTCGCCGCCCCCGGTATTCACAGGAGATCGTAGCAAGACGCTCGTCTTTCTCACTAAGTTCAAAAGGTTCATAAAGTCCACAAGTCGAAGGCTGGACCATGCGTATGCACGCGTGGCTCGAAGAAGTCGAGAACGACCCCGGCATCCTCCCCCATAATGTGAACGTCTGGCAGGCTTTGGAACAGGAGTTCCTCAAGGCCTTCGTCGACTACGGTGGAACACGAATGTGCCCAGAAGAGGCTCACGGAACTCAAGATGAAGGACAGCGATATCGACCAATACATCGCCGACTTCGAGTTTAATGCATTCCGTGTGAACATCCACTCCAACGACCTCAAGCTGTTCGCGCTCGGACTTCCGCGCGGACATCGAACACCTTCGAGGGATGGAAGGCCGCCGCGCAGAAACAGCACCGCAGCTGGATTAGGGACCAGCACGGTTAGCGTTATCCGGTTCACCGAACCGTACCGTACAATTTTACGGATACGGTTGGCGAGGTAACTATAGGTGAGGAGGGGTCCACGAAAATTAAAGAAATTAAATAAATTAAATAAATTAATTCAAAGGGAGGGAAAAGACAGAGTATCTCGAGATGAGATTTGTACCTCTCACACCACCTGAGAGCAGGCAAAATTTTGTGGGCAGTTCATTCACACTTGGCTGTATGATAGGGGGCCCAAACCCAAGTATGCAAACCAATAAAACAGATCATTTTTTGTATATGAAGTGTGACATTTGTACCCATCCCTAGCCTTCCCTTGAGCCTCCCCCCCTGTGATGGGATGGGTTTGATGAGTCTCCTCCACCAAGAGACAGCATAGTACGAATGTCCCCATTCCTTGCAACTGCTGCTGGCCCTGGTCTGCCCACCTCACTGCTGCCAACTTGCTCACTGCTGCCATGTTGACCTAAGGCTAGGGGAAGTGTCTCACATGGGCGCCCCATGAATGCCCCTCTGCAGGTAGTGAGATGGCAGGCAGGACATGAGCGCTTCTTTCTCTTCCGCACTTGGGGTTGGCCATTGTCTGGCTGATGCTGGCCTGTAGTTTTCCGCTTCTTGTTGGAGCTAACCATAGGTGGCATTGGAAGTGGTGGTGGTGCTGCATACTCAAACTGGAGGGCCAGCTGGGAGGTACTAAGGTGGCCCAGCACCTGGTTAACCTTCCAGTGTGATGGTGGGTCAGTTTCTGCTGACACATGAGCTGAGGTGGATGGGCATGACTTCTGCTTGATCTCCTGGTCAAGTGGAACTGGTACCTGTGGTGGAAGTGCAGGAATGATGGTGGCACTGGGGTTGAGCAGCCTCTGAATACAGTCATATGCATCACGTTGCTGTTCAACTGAGTTTCCTTCATTTCTGTTCTCTGACCACACCTTGTGGTAGTTCTTTAGGTGCTCTGGCAGCTATGAAATGGGTGAGCACACAGCCATGCCCTTCTGACTGCACTGAGCTCACCTTGTAGAATATCCCAATGTTGTTCACATGCTTGGACCATGTCTGAGCCACACTGACCCAGTTTGGGGCTGATGGCCCTGAAAATACATGGTTAGTGGACAGGAGCAGTCTGTAGAGTGCCTTCTCTTCAGTTGTATGGATGGGCAGCACTGCTGACCATGTGTCTTGCTCCCTTGCCAGGTCTGCATGGGATATCTTCTCCTTGTTGGCATGCTGTGCATTGAATGGCAGCATCCCAAGCTTTGTGCGGACTGTAGAGGTCAGTGGAAGGATGCCAAATGCCTCTGAGGAAGGCTCATAGTCATTCCCATTCACCCAGCCTGCCATTGGCTGCCCTGCACCCTGCTGAAAGATGTGGGTTGTCTTGTCCAGCAGGTCTGCAATCTTGTTCAGTGTCCAGATGTCAAATGAATGTCGGTATGGCATTCCTGTGCGGTTCCAGGTGCCAACCTTGGTCACAAGGGACAGGTGAGCCTGAAATGACTGAGCAGCAGAAGGCTTTGCAAACTCACCATAAGGTTATGCCTTAGGGCATATTCACGAAGCAGATTCTTGGCAAAGCGTGGTGAGGCATTGTAGGGGCCAAAGCGCTTGATAATGTTCTGGTGGACCCCCCCTTCGACACTGTTTGTCCCACGCAGGCAGCGGTAGTGGGGCACCCCATCATCATCCCTTTTGCGTAGTGTGTACATAGAGATGCCTGGTGGGTCAGAGAAGTACCCAGCACGTACACCCTCCATCACATTGGTGGCCACTTCCCATGCTGCCTTGCTGAACAGTGGAAGCCCAGTAGTGGCATCTTTCAGCGGTCCAAATGTGGTGAGGACATGAAGGACCCGAGGTGCGAGAATTTCTGGTGGAGGAACAGTTCGTCGAACATGCTGCCAGACAAGGTCAGAGTGCCACAGGACCATCTTCTCAAATGACAGCCTTCGCTTTTGCAGGATGGGTTGCAGCGCGGCCTTGTCTTCCTCATCAGGCACAAGCAGTGCATCTCGCAGAGCCCGGCAGAATGGACGACAAGCCCATGACGCATGGGCACCTTGAACTGGTGCATGAGGTGGAAGATGTCACCCAACACACGAGAGCGAAGGGGAGGTGATGTCGTTGGTGGTGGAGAGCTGGCCATGGCCTGTATGAGGGCTGTAGCAGCCTGAGAGCCTTGTGCGTCGTGCTCCGAGGTGCCCAGGGGCTGCTCAACCTCAGGCTGGTGTACGAAGTCACCTTCCTGAGTGCCAGGTGGGGCACCACCGTCGAGGGGGTCATCGAGCCTATCATCAATGGGCTGTATAGTCAGCGTTGCTTGTGGCACGTCCAAGTCTGTACCACAGTTGTCAGTGGCGGGTCTTGGTCGTGGATTGGTGCGTGGCCAACTGTGGGGGACCAGGCCTTCGTCACCGACACAGGTCAGGAGGTCCTTGAAGCAGCACAACACATTTGCCGGCAGCTCGTTGACAACCTCGGACAGTGGTGTTGGCTTCTTTGCCTTGAGCAGCTCAGGTCGGACAAGGTAGCCAGGGACAATGAGTTGGGAAATGACAACAACAGTTCGCGTTTTTGTCACATTGACACCCTGCCACTTCTCATGACGGTCAAGGGCCAGGGTGCCATATGCCACAGCAGATGCCCGATCTCGGGACATGAGCTTCACGCGGGTGCCGGGGGGTGTGATGTCTGACACAAAGCAGGACCGAGATGATGTGTGTTGGTCGGGCGCAGCTTCTGTGAGGGCTTCATACACCTTCCACGACGCAAAGGCATCCTGGGCAGCATATTCGATCTGATCGGGGGAGAGCTCCCCATCATCCCACCCAGTACTGACACGCACACCTCCATCTTTCGCAAGGGACTTGCCCAGGACAGTCTGTACTAGGCTGGCCAGCCCGACACTCGAGCGCTCCGCAAGCATGGAGTCACGAGCCAGGGCACCAAGCTCCTGCGCACCCACGAACGGCAACTCATCTCCTCCATCCATCAGGCCACAGTCCCGATACAGGCGCGTAAAGTCTGCCTTGATGTGAACACCATATTTGTGGACCCGTGGTGAGCGTAGGAGGCACAGGAGGGTGCATGGCAGCTTCAACACACCACCATCCAAGTACGGCGTCATCTAGCAAGCGGGTCCATGGGCTTCAGTGTGGGGGTCAAGCGTGCTTGTGGGCAAAACTCACCTGGACGACCCATATCTTCTTGTCAAACGCAATCGTGACCACAGAAACCAGACTGTGAACGCCAGTTTGACGATTCACAGACCACTCCATGTCCATCGCGATGGCACGCGACGATTCCGATGGCAGAGCTGCGACATCTTCAAGAAAGGTGTTGAGGAGGTTGTCGACCTGGTACCGTGAGCGGAGAACCGAAATCTCCCAGTCTGTTGTGATGGTGAGGGGCTTGAGGTCGGAGTGCGTCACTGGCTGCACATCACGCAGCAGGGATGGGAGGGTGCGCTCGAGCTCACGCTTGTCTCCACGCACATTGTCTGTAAAGACAAGCTCGATGTCGCGATGGCCATACTTGCAGAGTGAGGCTGGGATCTCGGCAAGGGCGGGCATCACCTGCTCATGACCCTTTGTCATCGTGAGGGCCATCGCACGCAGTTCACCATACTCATTCACAACCGAGAGCAGTCCCCCAAAGATTGGGACACCGTTCACCTTTCCGAGGTGCTTGATGAGCTTTCGACATGGTCGTGGTCAGTACACATGCCAATTGCCATCGGGATGCGATGAAAGCCACACACCTTGAAGCTCAGGTCCATGCTGAGGAAACGTGCCGAAAGCATGGCCATGTGCTGGTCAATCGATGGTGCGTGCCTCTCGATGAGGTTGTTGTAGAACGTCCGGAAGTACTTCGGGGATGGGACAAAGCCAGCATAGCCACCTGGATCATCCCAGGCACTGAATGGCTCATGCAACGCGAGCCCCTGCCCGAACAGTGGCACCTGTGAGCGCTGCAGCACCATCTCGAGGTACTGCAGGTAGGTCTTCTCATATGTGCGTTGATGGAATGATCGGATCATCTCTGCAAAAGGGGAGGGGCCAATGCCCCGCTGAAAGCAGGAGCGGAGCAGGGCAACGAGGGCATCAGAGAGCCCCCCTCGGTGCGTGAGGTGGAAGGGGAACTGTGCAGAGAGGGCCGGTGGGAGGACATCGAGGACGGGCTTTGACCAGCCTTGGAAGGACCGGCCACACTTGAGGCAGCGGTAGCGCTGGCCGATGATGTACACAACCCGGTCAATGTCCACTGCACGACGTGGCGACCGTGCCATTGAGTGGGGTGACAGGAAGGCAGAACTGTTGTTGCATGACGGACAGGGGATCCTCGCAAAGACATGTGGGAGCCAGACAAAGTACCGTGGCTCATAGAACATGGTTGGTGACAACTGGCGACGGCCATCCAGAGCAAGGAAGCGATTTTCTTCGGAGAAGAAGAACGAGCCCTGTGCATAGCACTTGGGCACGAGCATGCCCCGCGCATTCTTCACCATCCCATTCCGGAGCTCCTGGCACACACTTGAATAGCTCTGCTTCAGCCACCGTGGCAGGGCCGAACGCGGCTTGCCTTGCGACGCCGGTCCACCCGAGCCCCGGACACCAGCATCAGTGTCGATGGCATCCCCTTCGGCCTCTGCGCTGGCATCGAACGTTGCATCGGCATCGTCCTCATCAACATCACTCTCCACATCGTCAGCCAATGGGTTGAGGTGGGGGTCCATGAGAGATCAGCACCGTCCTGGCTCTCTGTGGGATTGCACATCAGCCACGAGGGCACGGCAGTGGCCAGCCAAGACAACACACCATGCCAGAGGCGCAGCGGCACACCCTCCGCTGCACACGGGTCCAAGTTTTGGCACACCTCCACAGCTGGCTGTCGCACCAAGACTGGTGCCACCTCATGGGGTTGGGCAAGGGCGGCGTCGGAGGGGTCCAGCTGCCCCCCTCCTTCGGATTCACCGTGATCGGGCGTGTTGGGTCCCGGGCTGTGTGCGAGAAGGGAGGGAGGAAGGGTTGGCGTCAGCAGGCGAGTGGCGAGCAACAGCGGTCGCTCACCTGAACGCACGGGTGAGCGCTGTGAGCCCTGTCCGGGCCATCCGTGGGGCCGCGCGTGTCCCGGTCTTCTGCACAAGAAGGAGCTGCACGCCGATGGTCCTGTCGGTGAACTCCGGCGGCACTCGGGTCGCGCTTGTCGTCAGCACGGTGGCTGCCATTGGCGAGGTGCCGCATGGCCGTGCTTGGTCTGTCGGGGGCGTTCCCATTCCCGTTCTGGTCGACGGCTCCAAGGCATGCATGTGCTGCACACGGCTGTCCCTGGACGTGTGGGCGTCATCTGTGTCTGAGAGAAGGCGGGCGACAGTCAGCATTGGGACCGCTCACACGACGACCTCGCACCCGCACTCACCTGATGGCCTGGCCGATGGCCACGCGTCCTTTTTGGGCCTTCCAACGGGCCTCCCATTCTTGCCAGCATTGGGGCCATTCTTGGAGCCCTTGGGCGGCCTCGTGGCCGTTTTGTTGTTGTTGTTGTTGCCGCTGCTGTTGCTACTGATGCTGCTGCCGATGTTGCTGTTGCTGTTGCTGATGTTGCTGATGTTGCTGCTGCTGCTGCTGCTTGTTCTTGTTCTTGTTGTTGTTGTTGGTGGTAGTGGTGGGGACGAAGGCGGTGGGGACGAAGGCGGCGGGGACGAAGGTGGCAGGGAAGAAGGCGGCCATTCTGGTGGTGGGGATGATGAAGGCCGAGGCCGCGGCAGTTGCGGCTGTGACCGTCCTGACTCCATTTGGGCTGCGTGGGGAGCGTGTGCGGCGTTCGTGCGTTCGTGCATTCGTGCGTGCGTGCGTGCGTTGCGTTCGTTCGTTTGTTCGTTTCGCGAAGTGCGAGGAGATGCAAACCAAAAAATCAACGACGCGAGCGGCCGGCGGTCGCCAGTCGGCGGTCGACCGCCCGTGACCGCGTGCTTTTTACATTTCGAACTCCGTTAAGTTAGGTGCTCGATCGTCCCCACCTACGGCCTAACCGCCATACGGTTCGGTACGGATAGATTCCCACGGATGAAACGGTTGACGGTTTTCAACCGCGGTTTGCAACTGCAGGCAAAAGAAAAATGCAACTGTCGCT